>NQII01008228.1:123400-156505 GCA_002778355.1 Clitarchus hookeri
GGGGGGGGGGGGTGAGGTGCAACAGTTGTCAACACACTGCACTGCCATTCGGGAGGATGCAAGCCAGTTCCCAGTCTGGCTATTTCTGATTTTGGCTTCCTGAGATTACTCCAGACGAATGCTAGGCTGGTTCTTCAAGACAGGCCTTTGACCGATTCCTTCCACTTTTCTGCCGGCGTGAGCAACTCGTTCTGTCTCTAATGACCGAGACGCCGCGGTGATGTAGTGGTCAGACTACTCATCTCCCACCTAAGCGAACCGGGTTCGATTTCCAGGCTGGGTCGCTCCTGACTTTTCGCACGTGGGAATCGTGACGGACGATACCGCTGGTCGGCTTGTTTACTCGGGGATTTCCCGTTTCCCCAGCCCTTACATTCCGGCGCTGCTCCATACTTACCAGTTTCACCCTCGTCGGCTCTCAAGACATCGATGTTAAGAGCTTTTTTAATCTCTGCACTCCACTCTAATGACTATGCAGCAAACGAGATGTTAACCACAACCTGCCTAACTCAAACCTAACTATTTACACAACCGGTGGTGAATGTTAACGCAACTCCCAGGCTGACTCAGAATTTGTTTTTACCCAGTAGGTAGTCAAGTGCCTAGGGAAACATTGTATTCGCAAGGTTCAGTCAATGCTTCATCAAGCGTTTATTCGTTATAACCCAACATCGCCCTATACATGTTTATTTTCGTCTCTTTACGTATGCTTGTTTGAACTTGATGCTTGAATACTTCCACTTGCCTCCACTCCATACGTGCAGCGAGCTCCTCACTCCAAATAGGCTCGACTACATTCAGCTGAACTGAGAAGCGATAGGAGTGACCGTTGTACAACTACACTGCAGACTGAATCACGAACAAGCCGCTGAGCTTGGTTACCGACAGTGGTGTGGATAAGACGAACAACTTCTCTGCAATAGGAATGAAGGTCGCCAATCACTGAGGTGTCAGGGCACAGTAATTTTATTTTATCCGGGAAAGGGGCACCACAGGGCTGCGGCTAAGTCTGGTCATGGGATTTATATATATATATATATATACAGAGAGAGAGAAAGAGAGGCTCTCGTTTTTCAGCAGGCAACCGCATGCCACTGTGCACCACCCCGAAACATCTTCTCTTCCCCCCACTCGCATGCTCTCTTCTAAAAGAGACGTACCTTCCCATGAGGATTGGACGTAGAATTCGATCCTGCACCCTATCACCGGGCTGTGGTTCAACTGGGATCCAAAGCCTGAAACTGTATATGAAGTCCGCTGTTCAATCCACAAACGGGACGAGAATCTGGACGACACTTGGTTCTACAAGAGCTTCCATTAGGTGACCGATCAGTTGCGGTGTTAGATGCTGAGGTCTTGACGGAAAACTTCTCTCGGTGGTGGATCCGCTTCCGTGACGACCTGGAAAGTCAGCAGGAGTGAGAACAGTTCTGCGGCCGGACGCAGTAGCAACTTCACAGCACTTAGCACAAGGCTGGTCCCTCGGCCCTCACTCTGGAGGATAACAACACGACGCCCAGGGTCCCGAAAGACTAAAGATTCAGTGAGCGCTGCAGGACCTTCAGGTAATGATGAAGTTGACCAGTTCTGAGTCCCAAGCTGATTTTACAGCATGCTGTCCGCTCCCCTCCGACATCCTCTTTGGATACTAATACTCAGATGTACAGAAGCCGTGCAACTAAACGTTTTTCTTAACTGGTCGACTGAGATGTTCGAAAAGTTGACCTGCATATATGAATCCCTTGCCCATCAGTTTACTCCGAGTTTTAGTACTACCGAGGAAGTCACCTGATACACAAAGCACATGCGACAGTAAAAGTGCTATATATATATTCTACCAACGGTACTGAACACCATGCAGGCTCAGTTTACCAGAGGGCAGGAAATGAGCATCTGGACGAAATCAGTGTTGATGGGAATTATACGTAAATAAACGAGTATTGCAATTCCTTACGTTGTCCTTGAGAACCGTCACGTGGCATAAATGTGCTGATACTGTTGTAGCTACTACCATCTCCCGAGTATAAATGATTGTAAGAAGTAAGCCCATTGCGATGTGTTTCGAATCACAGTTTTGAGTATCACTTACTGCATAACAGAAAACATAATTTCATAATCTACGATGTCCTGGTATACTTTTGTTTTCAGCGACGCACCCGCATTTATCATCGAAAATTAATTAAGTCATGCAATATTTGAATTTGAATTAAATAAACATATTATTTGCTCATTAAATAATCAACGAAAAAACTCACATAAAAAAGACAAATATCTTAGATATACCACGCGTAAAAACGAATCAAATACGCCATTCAAATTTCATCGTTGAATTTTGAACGCCAACTGTTTACAGCAAAACTGTGCTTCAAAAGAAGAAGAGAGATTATTATTCAGTTATAAAAGCAGGCTATGGGACCTGACCTGAACTCCAACATATAAGGACACTACTTTGTATTTCCTGAATGCATTTGTCCGGTATTTATTTCATGCCGATGCCTGGAACGAAATATTTAACAACTGTTTAAACCTCACTTTACCAAATTTCAGCACGGTTAGGCAAAACAACTTGGAGCGCCAAACATGGAAATAAATTGTACGAAATTAATTAAAAAATGTATTCATGTTTGCACGTCGTGCACTTAATTACTATGTAAATTAAATTACTTGAATTTAATTTTTTTATTGAAACTAAAGCCTTATACTTTACAGTTAAGGCTATTTGCCTAGACCCTGGCCTGCAAAATAAATTTACCACTATGAACGAATAATGCGAGGATAACGAAGGTTACCACACAGTATCATCATTGCCCGACATGTGTCCTATATGCGTTTTATGCGGTTTGCTTGCGCGAATGTGCCACCAGGGGGCATACATGTCCCTCCATCATCCATAGTTACAATACAGCTAATAAGGCCTTACTAGCAGTGTGAGTCACAGATCCAAGTTCAGTGAACACGTAGCATGCCCCGATGGTGCATCCGACAAACCTTTCCCCAGTTGAATGAGTTTGAGAGAGGCCGCATCGTCGGCCTCCGAGAGGCAGATCGAACGGTTCTGCCTGCACTGCGAGTTGGGTGTTGGACGCAGTGGGAACATGAGGGTATACACACCCGTCGAGAAGGCTCGGATCGACCCCGGTGGACCACCAGCAGGGAGGTACGTTTCGTTTCATTGTGAGACAGGCTGTAAGCACTCCATGGGAGTCACTGCGCAACAACCAGAGACATGTTATGGCCCCTGGTGATACGTCTGCGTCCACTAGTACCCTATACAGGTGGCTAGCAGAACAGGATTTGTCGTTGCGTCACCCCTTACGACGCGTACATTACTATCAGAGCATCACCGACCACGTGTGACCTTCTGCCGGGAACGGGCAGTATGGTATCTTTTGGATTTCGAACGAGTGGTGATCAGCGACAAATCATGGTTTTGTGTGATTACAGATACTACCGAATTCGATTCTGGTGGAGTCCTGTGTCATGTCAACATGCTTACTTGGCCAGCAAGGTCCCCAGACCTCTTACCCATCGAGAATGTTTGAAACTAGATTGGACGGCAACTTTTGCCAGCGGCAACTACTTCGGATTTGGAGGGTTGGTAGCACCAGCTGTCGCAGGATCTTCCTCAGGAGAACATCCGACGTCTGCATGCTTCCACGCCCAACCGTATCGCCGCCTGACTCCGTGCTACGGTGGTCCAAAATCACACTAAGTGCGTCCTGCAAGGATTGCTGCCCTGCAATACATGTTTAATCTGCAACAATAATTATATGTTTTTCGTATGGGGGAAGGGTATCTAGATGGCCTGGTTACCTAATATGGGACTGACTTAGTTCACTAAAACACCGCTAGATAGCAACTGTGCACACGTTTCAATAAACCTGGCTTTGCCTCAGAAGCGTGCATAAGTAGTTTGAGTGAAGTTGCTGCTGCTGGTATCAAGGTAAAGGTAAGTTTCATTTTTGCGTTGTAATAATGTAAAGTCTTTGATGTATAGGNGTTGCTGCTGCTGGTATCAAGGTAAAGGTAAGTTTCATTTTTGCGTTGTAATAATGTAAAGTCTTTGATGTATAGGAACAGTGATTCACGCTGCATAGTTCGTTGAACCAGAATATTGTTGTGTTCCGTAAGAGCGATATAGTTTTATGTACAGAATGCATTACCCACGAAGTAAGCTGATTGCTAACCGTATTGGCAGGACACAGAATTTCTTAAAATGACAGAGATACCTTAGATGGGATCCTGTATGATTACATAGATAGGACAGCTTTATATATTGGGTACAGCGTCCCATTTTAGGTAATTTAGATGATACATGTATCCTTCCGTAATAGATTGACTTTCATTTTTGTGTTAAACGTACTTAATGTTCTAATACACGTATTAATCGCGTGTGTTATAGGTTTTACATACTCGACATAGCAAAATTGTTACAGCAATTATTTTAAAGAATGAATAATTGATAATAATCTAGCTAGATAAGATTTAGTAATTTAAATATACATAACAATTAATATAACACTAGTTCTACAGTTCAATGGTACATTGTTGGGATGTATCATCATCTACAAATAAAGGAATAACATAACTGTTACTGGTGTGTTTAAGGAAAATGCTGCCAACGTTTTCAAAATATTCCTACCAGAGAAAAACGACATGTGTATCCTGGGATGAGATGTCTGTGTCACAAGCAATTGAAAAGGTAAGACTTAAAGAAATTACGTAACGAGAGGCTGCTTCTAATAACAATTTACCTAAAAATACTCCTGCAAGACGCGACCTCAATTCCAATAAGATCGGCACAGGAACGAAGAAACATTTTGGGTAGTTTGCTAGCGCATTCAGCGACCAAGAAGAACAAGAAATAACTGACGATATTTTGGTAATGGAATCGCGCTTTTTCGGTTTGTCCTGTACGGATTTAAGATAGCTGGCATTCGGCTTCGCTGAAGCCAGAGAGATCCCTTACCAATTTAACAAGGAAAAGGGAATGGCGTCAGAGAAGTGGTTGTACAATTTCTTGTCACGTCACAAAAACATTTCATTACGAACTCCGGAAGCAACTTCATTCACTCGGGCTTCTAGCTTTAACAAACCCGTCGGTAATAAGTTCTTCGAAATGCTGGAAGCTGTTTACTAAAATATGGAATATCTGGTGATAGATTATATAATGCAAATGAAAACAGTTTCAAAACTGTACANGAAGCTGTTTACTAAAATATGGAATATCTGGTGATAGATTATATAATGCAAATGAAAACAGTTTCAAAACTGTACAGATGTTAGGAAAAGTTCTTGGAACTAAAGTTAAAAAAACCAATCGGTGGGCTGAGTAGTCCAGAACGTGGGAGAAATACAACAAAAATTTGTGCGATGAGTGCTGAAGGACATTTTATCCCACTTGCCTTCATATTTCCGCTGAAAAAAAGAAACAAAGAGATGTGCAATGGAGCACCAACATGCTACATAGCATTTTTCCATGAAAATAAATGGTCAAATGGCAATTTTTTTTTGCAATAACTTAAATATTTTCACGGTTAAGCCAAGCCGTCTTCAGAAAAGCCCATCTTAATAACACTGGATGGACGTGCCTCCCATCCAAAACAACTCCATGCCGTAGAATTTGCAAGAAAGAATCATATTATTTTAGTCAGTCTGCTACCCACACCACATATAAACTGCAGCCACTAGATATTTAATTTTTCGGCCCCCTCAATACATTTTACAATCAAGCCATAATAGTATGGCTGCGAGAACACCCAGGAAGAATATTCAACGAGTTTCAGGTAGCAATAGCCATTGTTTATGCATTTNAATAGTATGGCTGCGAGAACACCCAGGAAGAATATTCAACGAGTTTCAGGTAGCAATAGCCATTGTTTATGCATTTGGACGTGCTGCTGTTACCTGTAACGCAACGAATGGGTTTTGAAAATGTGGACTGTGGCCACTGAATCCACATGTATTTTTGGTACACGAGCTTGCACCTTCATTAACCACAGACCAACCATTTATGGAAACTGCCACATCATCCGATCCAAACCGTGAGGTTACTATTAGGTCGCCATCTTCAAGTATGACTACATAACAGGAAGAAGAAGCCAGTTACTCAGCTGTCAATCCAACCGACCAAATCCGCTTTGCCATCGAGAGTAGGCCTAAGCCTTATTTGGTTTCGATCAAACAAGTAAGCTTAATGCTAGTCGTAACTGGTAAAAGGCCTAACACTCAGTGCAGGAAGAGAGTGATAACAGCAGCCGTTTTCACATAATCGCAATACAAAAATGCCCTAGCCGAAGGGAAATCACAACCGTCAGCTAAGAAGAACTTGTCTTCTGTATCAAAACGAGGGAAGCTAACACCAGGACTGCAAGTTGCATCCATGAAACCGCACCATAAAATCGTGAGTGATAGCATCTGCACAGTTTGTGAAGGTCAATTCAAAGACTCGCATGATGACTGGTTGAAATGTAAGACGTCCAATGAATGGGCACATCATGAATCATGCGGACTTTGTGACGAGCTGTATATCTTTTGTTTCAAATGTTTCAAATAGTTTGTTCTTATATCATTAAATTTTTTCATTGGAATTATCTGGAATTTAACAATCCGAAACTTATTGAAAATTTTCTTATATTTGAAAGAGTAGTTATCTTATTTGTGTCTACATCATTATTTTTTACATAGCCTTGTAGGCCCTATCACTTAGGAAAGGTGGGCTACTTTGACAAAACAAGATTTTCATTCAATGTAGCATATAGAAACGGTACGATTTAAGTAAGCCTACACTAATTACTCTAGAATTGCTGTTGCGAACATAAGTCTTGTACTTATTTATTAATGAGAACATTTGTTTACTATGAAAACTTATTTCATGTAGGCCTTAGTTTATATTATAATGTATTTTGTGCTGTAAATAATTAAATACACATTACATATTAATAAAGTAATATGATCGTGATATGTTATACAATGATTAACTTGTCCCATATTGTGATACCCTTTGCCCCATGTTAGGTAACCGGGTACCCGAGATGAGTATTTGTAATACCCATAAAATATACTGAACCGACTTGTTTTAAGTACTTTTTATATATCATGCTTTTATGCATTAAATGTAACACATAATTTATTCTCATCACGTTAGAACTAACCCATCATGCTACAAATATAAAATTATATGAATTTTCGAAATTAAGCCTGCTATCTTGGGTAAAGTTCCCCTAAATACTATCATGTTCTATGCATGTACCCACTTACGTGTCCCTGCGATGTCACCTTCATGATGTGAAATTTTTTTTTAAAAAGATTGCAGTTTTACCTNAATGTGGACTGTGGCCACTGAATCCACATGTATTTTTGGTACACGAGCTTGCACCTTCATTAACCACAGACCAACCATTTATGGAAACTGCCACATCATCCGATCCAAACCGTGAGGTTACTATTAGGTCGCCATCTTCAAGTATGACTACATAACAGGAAGAAGAAGCCAGTTACTCAGCTGTCAATCCAACCGACCAAATCCGCTTTGCCATCGAGAGTAGGCCTAAGCCTTATTTGGTTTCGATCAAACAAGTAAGCTTAATGCTAGTCGTAACTGGTAAAAGGCCTAACACTCAGTGCAGGAAGAGATTGATAACAGCAGCCGTTTTCACATAATCGCAATACAAAAATGCCCTAGCCGAAGGGAAATCACAACCGTCAGCTAAGAAGAACTTGTCTTCTGTATCAAAACGAGGGAAGCTAACACCAGGACTGCAAGTTGCGTCCATGAAACCGCACCATAAAATCGTGAGTGATAGCATCTGCACAGTTTGTGAAGGTCAATTCAAAGACTCGCATGATGACTGGTTGAAATGTAAGACGTCCAATGAATGGGCACATCATGAATCATGCGGACTTTGTGACGAGCTGTATATCTTTTGTTTCAAATGTTTCAAATAGTTTGTTCTTATATCATTANTGAATCATGCGGACTTTGTGACGAGCTGTATATCTTTTGTTTCAAATGTTTCAAATAGTTTGTTCTTATATCATTAAATTTTTTCATTGGAATTATCTGGAATTTAATAATCCGAAACTTATTGAAAATTTTCTTATATTTGAAAGAGTAGTTATCTTATTTGTGTCTACATCATTATTTTTTACATAGCCTTGTAGGCCCTATCACTTAGGAAAGGTGGGCTACTCTGACAAAATAAGATTTTCATTCAATGTAGCATATAGAAACTGTACGATTTAAGTAAGCCTACACTAATTACTCTAGAATTGCTGTTGCGAACATAAGTCTTGTACATATTTATTAATGAGAACATTTGTTTACTATGAAAACTTATTTCATGTAGGCCTTAGTTTATATTATAATGTATTTTGTGCTGTAAATAATTAAATACACATTACATATTAATAAAGTAATATGATCGTGATATGTTATACAATGATTAACTTGTCCCATATTGTGATACCCTTTGCCCCATGTTAGGTAACCGGGTACCCGAGATGAGTATTTGTAATACCCATAAAATATACTGAACCGACTTGTTTTAAGTACTTTTTATATATCATGCTTTTATGCATTAAATGTAACACATAATTTATTCTCATCACGTTAGAACTAACCCATCATACTACAAAAATAAAATTATATGAATTTTCGAAATTAAGCCTGCTATCTTGGGTAAAGTTCCCCTAAATACTATCATGTTCTATGCCTGTACCCACTTACGTGTCCCTGCGATGTCACCTTCATGATGTTAAATTTTTTTTGAAAAAGATTGCAGTTTTACCTTAAACAATCTATTAATAAATATTCACAGCCAGGGGATATGTGNTTAAACAATCTATTAATAAATATTCACAGCCAGGGGATATGTGTACAGTGTCGTTACTGCATAACAGAGAAGATTTACTAGTTAATATTTAAATTTATTAATAATCCCTCAGTTCAATGCTCTTGTAAACAGTCAAAATCATTAAAGCATCTTTTTATTTTAAGATGTTTTGGTCGGAGCTTAACAGTGGTGTGTTGAGTGTTGGTGAGTGTGAAATATGGATCAGGGAAGTATAAATTCCCCGAGAATGCCCAGCGGCCCGGCGGAAACGTCCGTCATGTTTCTCACATGCGACAATTATTGTTGCCCCGCCGAGTATCGAACCCGTTTCACTTAGGTGACAGCCCAGNCGTCATGTTTCTCACATGCGACAATTATTGTTGCCCCGCCGAGTATCGAACCCGTTTCACTTAGGTGACAGCCCACCGCTCTGGCTGCGACACCCTGGCGGCCTCATATAATCTCTTTAAAAAAGGTGATTAATATCTACAAGGAATAACTTNCGCTCTGGCTGCGACACCCTGGCGGCCTCATATAATCTCTTTAAAAAAGGTGATTAATATCTACAAGGAAAAACTTTTTCTTTAATTTCCTTCTTTGAAAAATACGTTTGTCATTTTTTTCTATTTTAGAACATCGCAATACCACCACACCAATGTGAAAAATCTGCAGGCCGCTGGTTCACCTGTTTCTCGCTCTTTCCAGTCCCGTATTAATGTAAAGTTCCGCAATGGTATCTCTCATCTCCTCGATCGGTGTATGGCACTCTCAATTAAATGCTAGGTATTTCTTGTCTGGCACACACTGCTATAGAGTTGTATACAAGATGCCGTACGCAATTTAGTGCTAAAGTTACTTTGGAATTTTCCATCCGGTAGGAAGAAAAGTATATTTGTAACGATGGTTACCATTCTACATAAAAAATACCGGCGGAATGCCCGAAGCTTTTAGAAGGAAAAAAATACAATAATGTTAACTGAATAAAGAATAAGTATTGTTCTCTATAACTGAATGTTAACATGTCGAGCCTGTGAGACAAGTATTTTAAATAAACACATCGATAATTCAGAATCTTCTTTTCTTTCGATGTATTTATCAAATTGCTCTTGTAGGGTCTTGCATATGTAAATGTTTGAAAAAGGCGATTAAAAGAAAAAATTATATGTTGATTCTATCTGACAAACTTAATAAATGAGTAAATAGAGACATGTTATTTATTTTTCTTGATAAACTAATCCCTTCTGATATCTGTGTTCCAAAAAATTTAATACTCGAATGTGAATATTTTTGAGGTAAACACTAACTCGGATGAGTTTAGCAATGCTAGTCGTGAATTACGACCATGTTTTACAGAAAATATCCTTCTTTTATAATTAAGATGTTTTACCGTATTTCAAAAATAAAATTCAAAAAAGTAAAAACTTATTATGTTGGGTAGTGGGATTTCGATACGAATCAAAAATTCTACGTGTTGGTAGACTTATCATTCACCTACAAAACTATTACTACATTAAGTCGATAACTGTAACAGTAGGTGTGTGGTACTTTTTAGAAAGAATAATTCTAAGTGGCGTTAAAATCCTTTAAACTGCAGGAACGAAAAATTGCCTGACTACAGTGGCAAAGAACGTTTCTTGTAGGATAGGCATTGTTCGTTCCGGAAAACGGAAGATATATTAATTGCAGAAAGGTTCCATTTTTTTATGTGCGGAGCTCAATTTCGTTTTCCGTCGTTAAGGAGCCCGTTAACATATATTAACTGTGCACCAAAGTTCAAAATTTCCATCAATATACGGATATTGCTAAAATTAAAGTGATAAACTTTAGTTGTCACTGACACTTCCGTATTTTCAGCGCACACTCCTTAAGTGAGTGCTCTTAACATCGAGGTCTTGAGATCCGATCAGGGTGAAGCGAGGTCATTACGCAACAGCAGCGCCAGAACGAAAGGGTGGAGGAGACGGGAGAACCCCGAGGAAACCCGCCGACCAGCGGCATCGTCCGGTAAGATTTCCCACATGCGAATATCCGGGAGTGACCCCGCCGGGAAAAGAACCCGGTTCGCCAAGGTGGGAGGCGAATAGTCTAACCACTACACCACCGCGGCCCCGCTACTGAACTAAGTAGGGAGTTACTTTGATTTATTACGGGGCTTGATGTCCAACCACTTGCTCTCGCATAAATTCGGTTGCTTCACACATTAAAGACCACGAGGGGAGCTTCTTGAGTGTGTTCAATACCAAAAAATTTATAATATTTTTTTTTTACGTAATGCTGTTCGATTTGTAGACATACGAGTACTATAAGTTCGCAGAAAAAAATTTCGACTTCTTATGTTTTACGCAATAATCGTCAGAATGACAATTTTTGGTCATTTTTTAGAAGTACTAATAATATAAATTAACTCACTTATCGTAATGAGGTAATTCACATTGGAAGAAATATATTTCAATAAATCATTAAAATAACGCTATGAAATATTTTCGTAATTACTTAAAAACATTTCTCAAGATATGGAAATTTTAGCATTAATTTCATTTCTTGTAATTTGTGTTTGTTCATGTAAAATAAGTTTTGCTACGCATAGTTGAAAAGAAATTAAGAAACGGCGTATAAGTCATCCTTGTTAAATTTTCAATGAATTATTACGTTTATTTTATTTGTACGCCCCGAAAAAAAACCTAAATTGTGATTTTAACACGTCACGAATCTATGCGATTTAAAAATATTTTATGTGAGGAAAGAGTTTTTATAAGCAACGTCTATCAGTTGAAGGGTGTATCGTAGGCGTATATAATAATGCATTTTTTGCTGACTAGTACCCTTGAGTTTTAGGGCTGGCAGTCTTGTCGAGGTCTCTCTCGTAACTTCTCGTCCATTGCAGTAACGAACGGCCTTTTCTTTCGCAATGGAACACACCTCGTTGTGACAAATTGTTTGTAGCCCCATGCCGTGGAGTGAGTGTTGCAGAGTAAGTGGGGAAAGAGGTTGCGTAAATTACACAACTTACACGTATCACAACGCAATCTAAAACGCTTTATGCCTCGTAGAATATCGCAGACCTTTGTGGAAGCTACCGTTATGACCTAAATACCAGCAAAACCATTCAAGGGTACTAAAGGAAAACCAGAATAATACAAAATCATCGAACTTGAGATTTTGGTGCTATGCGACGGAGTAAGTTCCAACTATATCAGCGTATGCATTTGAATCAGGTGAAACCTCAATAGGCGTCTACGTGATCGAGCGTCGAATCAAGTTGTTATACATAAACAATAAAATCCAACCGAGTCCACACTAAAAAAAACTATATCCCGGTTCTGCTATTATTGTTCGTATGGCCTATATCGTATATTGTGTGGTAGCCAGAGTGTTACTGTGAATATTTCATAGCAATGTATGAGTGAATTATAGAATGACGTGGCTTCTATGTGCAGTTACGCAGTGATTGTTTTACATTCCTTATTGTTTAATCAAAATGATTCGGATGTTGTACAAGAATGTGATGCAAATTGTGCCACTGTTTCTCGAACTAGGAAAAAAAATCAACAATTAAAGGGAACAGAGCAGATAGAATATNAGAATCTAAACTTTTGCAAAGAAGCTTTAGGAACGTTTTAAACCGAAATTGTGAGGGCAGTAACTGTAAACGTTTACAGTGCTCTAGGAAACCTAATGTTGAATAATGAATAAGCTCGTTGTAAACCTTCAGCGCCGTTAGAAGAGGTGAAGTTAAGTTTGCTCTAAACACTTTCTGAACGTGTTTATTTATGGTGCAACCTGTGAAAAGGAAGGGGCCAAGAAAACAGAAGTCGAAGGAGGCATGCATTAGTAGTAGCGAAATGCCGAATCCAGCCCGGGAAAAAGTCACTTAAATCGGAAGGTACCCCCCTGGAGCTGTAAATGACTTTTTGAAATTGATTTCGTCACTAAATGAAAAATGATTTCGTCACTAAATGAAAANCCGGCGGAATGCCCGAAGCTTTTAGAAGGAAAAAAATACAATAATGTTAACTGAATAAAGAATAAGTATTGTTCTTTATAACTGAATGTTAACATGTCGAGCCTGTGAGACAAGTATTTTAAATAAACACATCGATAATTCAGAATCTTCTTTTCTTTCGATGTATTTATCAAATTGCTCTCGTAGGGTCTTGCATATGTAAATGTTTGAAAAAGGCGATTAAAAGAAAAAATTATATGTTGATTCTATCTGACAAACTTAATAAATGAGTAAATAGAGACATGTTATTTATTATTCTTGATAAACTAATCCCTTCTGATATCTGTGTTCCAAAAAATTTAATACTCGAATGTGAATATTTTTGAGGTAAACACTAACTCGGATGAGTTTAGCAATGCTAGTCGTGAATTACGACCNAATACTCGAATGTGAATATTTTTGAGGTAAACACTAACTCGGATGAGTTTAGCAATGCTAGTCGTGAATTACGACCATGTTTTACAGAAAATATCCTTCTTTTATAATTAAGATGTTTTACCGTATTTCAAAAATAAAATTCAAAAAAGTAAAAACTTATTATGTTGGGTAGTGGGATTTCGATACGAATAAAAAATTCTACGTGTTGGTAGACTTATCATTCACCTACAAAACTATTACTACATTAAGTCGATAACTGTAACAGTAGGTGTGTGGTACTTTTTAGAAAGAATAATTCTAAGTGGCGTTAAAATCCTTTAAACTGCAGGAACGAAAAATTGCCTGACTACAGTGGCAAAGAACGTTTCTTGTAGGATAGGCATTGTTCGTTCCGGAAAACGGAAGATATATTAATTGCAGAAAGGTTCCATTTTTTTATGTGCGGAGCTCAATTTCGTTTTCCGTCGTTAAGGAGCCCGTTAACATATATTAACTGTGCACCAAAGTTCAAAATTTCCATCAATATACGNTTCGTTTTCCGTCGTTAAGGAGCCCGTTAACATATATTAACTGTGCACCAAAGTTCAAAATTTCCATCAATATACAGATATTGCTAAAATTAAAGTGATAAACTTTAGTTGTCACTGACACTTCCGTATTTTCAGCGCACACTCCTTAAGTGAGTGCTCTTAACATCGAGGTCTTGAGATCCGATCAGGGTGAAGCGATGTCATTACGCAACAGCAGCGCCAGAACGAAAGGGTGCAGGAGACGGGAGAACCCTGAGGAAACCCGCCGACCAGCGGCATCGTCCGGTAAGATTTCCCACATGCGAATATCCGGGAGTGACCCCGCCGGGAAAAGAACCCGGTTCGCCAAGGTGGGAGGCGAATAGTCTAACCACTACATCACCGCGGCCCCGCTACTGAACTAAGTAGGGAGTTACTTTGATTTATTACGGGGCTTGATGTCCAACCACTTGCTCTCGCATAAATTCGGTTGCTTCACACATTAATGACCACGAGGGGAGCTTCTTGAGTGTGCTTAATACCAACAAATTTATAATAAATTTTTTTTACGCAATGCTGTTCGATTTGTAGACATACGAGTACTATAAGTTCGCAGAAAAATATTTCGACTTCTTATGTTTTACGCAATAATCGTCAGAATGACAATTTTTGGTCATTTTTTAGAAGTACTAATAATATAAATTAACTCACTTATCGTAATGAGATAATTCACATTGGAAAAAATATATTTCAATAAATCATTAAAATAACGCCATGAAATATTTTCGTAATTACTTAAAAACGTTTCTCAAGATATGGAAATTTTAACATTAATTTCATTTCTTGTAATTTGTGTTTGTTCATGTAAAATAAGTTTTGCTACGCATAGTTGAAAAGAAATTAAGAAACGGCGTATAAGTCATCCTTGTTAAATTTTCAATGAATTATTACGTTTATTTTATTTGTACGCCCCGAAAAAAAACCTAAATTGTGATTTTAACACCTCACGAATCTATGCGATTTAAAAATATTTTATGTGAGGAAAGAGTTTTTATAAGCAACGTCTATCAGTTGAAGGGTGTATCGTAGGCGTATATAATTATATATTTTTTGCTGACTAGTACCCTTGAGTTTTAGGGCTGGCAGTCTTGTCGAGGTCTCTCTCGTAACTTCTCGTCCATTGCAGTAACGAACGGCCTTTCCTTTCGCAATGGAACACACCTCGTTGTGACAAATTGTTTGTAGCCCCATGCCGTGGAGTGAGCGTTGCAGAGTAAGTGGGGAGAGAGTTTGCGTAAATTACACAACTTACACGTATCACAACGCAATATAAAACGCTTTATGCCTCGTAGAATTTCGCAGACCTTTGTGGAAGCTACCGTTATGACCTAAATACCAGCAAAACCATTCAAGGGTACTACAGGAAAACCAGAATAATACCAAATCATCGAACTTGAGATTTTGGTGCTATGCGACGGAGTAAGTTCCAACTATATCAGCGTATGCATTTGAATCAGGTGAAACCTCAATAGGCGTCTACGTGATCGAGCGTCGAATCAAGTTGTTATACGTAAACAATAAAATCCAACCGAGTCCACACTAAAAAAAACTATGTCCCGGTTCTGCTATTATTGTTCGTATGGCCTATATCGTATATTGTGTGGTAGCCAGAGTGTTACTGTGAATATTTCATAGCAATGTATGAGTGAATTATAGAATGACGTGGCTTCTATGTGCAGTTACACAGTGATTGTTTTACATTCTTTATTGTTTAATCAAAATGATTCTGATATTGTACAAGAATATGATGCGAATTGTGCCACTGTTTCTCGAACTAGGAAAAAAAATCAACAATTAAAGGGAAGAGAGCAGATAGAATCTAAACTTTTGCAAAGAAGCTTTAGGAACGTTTTAAACCGAAATTGTGAGGGCAGTAACTGTAAACGTTTACAGTGCTCTAGGAAACCTAATGTTGAATAATGAATAAGCTCGTTGTAAACCTTCAGCGCCGTTAGAAGAGGTGAAGTTAAGTTTGCTCTAAACACTTTCTGAACGTGTTTATTTATGGTGCAACCTGTGAAGAGGAAGGGGCCAAGAAAACAGAAGTCGAAGGAGGCATGCATTATTCTACACATTGTGACGTGAGAAAGGGGAAGGAAATTGGGCACCCGGTTTGTTTCGATGATGTCTTCCAATGCTTTTTTCGGAATAAACCATTGTTAATTACAACTAGGACTTCTTCTAAACAAAATTAGGAACGCTGGCCAGCCTCTCATAGATAAAAGAGGAAGGCTTCAGTAGCCATAATCTGTAACCTTTTACTTTCTTTATACTACGTGTTTCCAAACAACACCGACAAACATCGACAAGTTATTATCTGACGGAAATTATTTGTACCACTTTTTCTAAAGTGATTACAAAAGGAGCTATGCGTCCTCAAAAATAGAGTTTTAAAATTATATTCGTTTCAAATATAACGAACTCCTTGCGAGTAAGCAACAAATCAGTGAATGATGTTTTGTAGAACGGAGATCTTACACTTGTGAAAATGCACTTGGTAATAATATCATCCCTCTTCGCCATAAGAATAGGGGTGCCGATTCGTAACAAAACACATGGTGGTAACCCATATTTTCCTCACGAAGGTGGAGGAGATTTCCAACATCATTTTCACAGGTGTAAGATCTCCGTTCCAAAAACCATATTCAACGATTTGTCGCTTAATCGCAAGTAGGTCTTTACATCTGTAACGAAAATAATTTCAAATTTTTATATTTGGGGGTGCATAGCTCCTTCAGTAATCGTTTTAGGGCAGAGAGGTATGAACATTTTCGTCTTTTATTTCCGACGGGATTAACATACCAAAATTTGTCGGTGTTGTTTGGAAACACGCTGTATAAACTAAGTCACCGCGCTTCTATCATTGCGATGTGAAATTAAGCAGGTTGTTGATTTCAGAACTCAAACCTCAGCGCTGCCAAACAAATTTGACGTCACAAAGAATGACATAAAGCGATGCTTTATCAAAAAAAAATAATACCACATAGAGACAATTACGAGTAACGAATTTTTATACCCTCGTTACACAACACGTCTGTTTTTCCTGTTCCACTTATTCCCACAAATTCAAACATAACACATATGGTTGCAAGGTGTCGTAGAATCTTTTTGCACAAATACACTTTTTCTTTTAGCGTTTCCATCGCGTACTCAATGGTATTTTACACCATTTCATAATTCCGCTTCACTAAAGTACGTTGAATGGCCTAGTAAGGAACATATGTATTTACTTGAACGAGTTTCATGTTCACTGTCTTTCTATTGTTTCGTGTTCCATTAAAATTTAATTATAAGTTGTACTCCACTTAGAAGTGGAGAGATTTGAGCGTATTTTAGCATAGAGATCTTGAGATCCTATGAGGGTGAAGTGAATTCAGTATGGAGCAGCGCCAGAATACAAGGGCGGGAGGGACCCCACCGGGAATAGAACCCGGTTCACCTAGGTGGGAGGCGAGTAGTCTGACCACTAGACTTCCGCGGTCCCAGCGTTAAAAGTAATTCCAGACTTCATTCTTTGGTACGAAATGTCGAATATTAGAAAACATTAGAATTTAAAAGTTATTAAAATGAGCGTGAGAGAAATTGTGACCTACTTTTTGAAGTAAAGTAAGGATGATGAGATCACTTTCCTGACTGTGTGTATATGTGTGTGTATATACATGTATGTGTGGCTGTGTGTGTGTACATGCGTATGTGTGGCTGTGTGTGTGTACATGCGTATGTGTGCCACACTTAAAAATTTTTGAACGCGTCGAGAGAATTTTACCAAACTTGGCACACATACAGTACTTACTAAGGAAACCTGACTTTTATAGTTTTCCAGAACATCAGCCAATTACTTTCAAAATGGTGGCAATTTGAATATTTGGGGTTATATGTCATATCTCGGGAACCATTCAACCGATTGAAATAAAATTTNCCAAAAATATTGTATGATAGCAGAGCATTGCATAAGCATTAAATTTTGATTTTTTTTTGTTGGACCGTCAGTTTGGAAAATAGCACCAAATGAAGAAATAAATGTTTTTCAATATATCTCGAAAATTATTAAACCAATTCTCACCCAATTTGGCAGGTACGTGATACTATGAAAGACCAAGCAAAATTAAGTGATTGGACTTCATTAGGAACTTACTTTCAAAATAGCGCCCATAATATTATTTTTAGGTATATTGGTAGGTTTATCTGTTATACCATTTATACAATTTCGAACAAACTTCGTATACTGAAAGCATATTCTACAGTCATTATATATATCAACACATAACTATTTTGGTCGGCCATTTTGGTAGATAGCGCCATTCGAATACATTAAGATATTATGTCATACTTCAGCAAATATTTTTCGATTCCTACCAAATTCAGCAAACAAGAGTTTCTGTTGTAGGTGATGTCAATTTATATGTTTTAGACATGCTAGACACTTATTTTCAAAATGGCAGCCACATAGCCATTTAAACGTAAATTGCTGTATCATCGAAATTATTTAATTAAATCTAACATGACGTCGTATTTTGGGAGTAGATAAAAGATCTGTGTAATTTATCTATACGGAGCATATTTTCTCAGCAATTCTGTAGGATAACACCACGCGAATAAACACTGTTTTACGTCATATCTCGGGAAATAAACGACCAATTCCTATCACATTTGGCAGTCAAATAGTAGTGAGGCAAATGATGTTAAATGGTATGTTTTAAGCATGTAAGGCACTTTTAACAGAATAGCGGCCATATAGCCATTTTTAGCTTAGAATGCTTTATCTTCGAAACCATATATTCAATTCCAACTTAACATTGCATGCTGGTGGTAGGTACTAAAACTAGCAACTGTATCTACAAGGAGAAATTTTTGTCCTCCATTTTGTAAGATGGCAACACGTGAATAAAATAAGTTTTATGTCATATCTTGGGAAACAATCGACAGATTACTACCAAATTTGGCAAACAAAGAGTACTGCAGCAGTTGGCGTAAACTAGTATGTTTTAAGTAGTTCAGGCACTTGTTTTCAAAATGATAGCTATGTAAACATTTTAGTCCACTATAATTTATCAATAAACAAATTCCAATTTAATTTTGTATGCTGGCAGTGCCTTTACAACCATCAAATAAATTTATGTCAAGCCTCATTTCTCTGCAATTTTTCTCATGTTTTGGGAAAAAATCAACCCATTCTTAGAAAATTTGGCGAAGATTTTGTCCTGTGGTAGGCTATATTAATATATGTATTTTTTATTAAGAATGACACTTATTTTCAGAATTGCGGCTATAAAATCACTTTACTTTTGTGTATATATCTACGAAGTTATGTAATCTTTACAACTTAACATTGTAAATTGGCAATATAAAATCACCGAATGGGCTACTGAATTACTATTTAGTCCTCCATTTATGAAGATTGCCATATGAAAATTATGGAAGTGCTATGCTATATCTCGAGGACTAATCAACCGATTCCCACCAAATGTTACATGGGAACATTTATACTCATTTGTACAAAATTGTGCTCACCATAAATGCTACAGAAGTGCATGCCAACTTTCATGATTTAAGTGGGTCTGGAAACAACGTTCAAAATAGTGGTTTCATAAATAATTGTGGCGGTTGCCAATTAAACCAAATTCAACCAAATCTGTATAAAGACATTATACATTAAAATAATCGTATATAGAGCTTTTTTTTTTAAATTTGACACGATAGCATAAAATAAGAAAATAATGTTTTTTTCAGCATATCGCCGGGACAAAAAATCCTATATCCACCAATTTTTTCACACAATTAGTGTTACTGTAGGTCATGTAAACTTAACAGGTTTTAAGTGTCTCAGTCACTTATTTTCAAAATTATGGCTCTGTTAATATTTTAGGCTAGTAAACCCCATCACTCGAAACATTAGACTGTTTAAATCCGAAGTTGATGCTCCGAATCCGACCTCCATAACACAGTTGGTTTCACACCAGCTTATTGTGGGAGGTTTTCTGGGTTCAAGTCCCGGGTAAGGTACGTGTGTATTTTTAATTGAACACAGATTAAGGTAGAAATGTTACATTGTAAAGTTGGCAGACAAGGCGTATAACGTCGCCAGCCGGTACTTTACACTTATTTATCGGATAGCAAATGTTTTCTAGGCGGCAATGTTATTGATTGCGTCGTTTATTTGTAGTTGTTTCATACCACAAGTGACTTCGAGAGAAAAAAGGAGCTAACAACCGGGTAGTAAAATTATTTTACAGACATTTTATGAGAATATTCATGGAAATACACGTGGCATGAAATAAGACGTGAAAGACACACGCAAAGTAAGACTGTACTACCATGATCAAAATTAAAATATTTTACCAAGTACATGTTTTTATAGTATCCAAACAGAATATTTTATATTTAAGCGATGTGCGAGTAAATATTCGGTCCAAATATGCAAAAATAATAAAAATAATATAAAGGCCGAAGTTCCAAGTCCCCAGAACTTCAACTTCGGGTATCTTCAGAAATTATTCGTTTTCCCTGTTCGAGTTCCGACGGCCTAGACTGTAATAATGCGAGTGCAGCGGGNCTACACTCTCCATGACGCGGCTCCACACGACCTCCACCTCCAGCCTTAGTGTGTGCGCAGGGGCCTGTTGCATAATAAATTACAAAGTAAAAGTACTAGTGACACGAGACGTTTCAATTTGTAAGATGAAAAATGGTCTTGCACAGCATTGTTAAATAATTTCACATGTTACAAGTAAAGTAACTTATATTATTAGCAAAATAACAAGTAACAAATTGTACTTTGTAAATACGTCTTGAACACAGTGTGGTAGCAATATTACAAGTTATTAGTAAATTTACCAATTTTATAAGTGAATTCCATTAGTTATGATTGCACATCAAATTTAATTTTACAAGTAACAAGGATCGTCTTGTATAATATTTACCATTCTTTAATGATTGGTATTTGCAATTACAAGTGAGGTCGTTATTGATATGTAATAACAGGTTAAAACAGTCAAATATTTACATTTTATTATAAAAATCTTAAATAATATATCATATTCTTCCTCAAGCAGCGATGAAGAACCATAATTGGTGGATAGGCGACGCAAAAGGTACTGTAAGAGTATACATTTTGACGTGTAACGCATATTGGAAGTAGAAACCTCGCTGACAACCCCCGCGATTGTATCCTCCCCGCGAGCGCATACAAGTTGACACGCGTCGCGAAACACGTGGACAGCCAGGACAGGTCAACCCAGAGGACGGATACCCAGTTTTACGTGTCGCTGCAGCGCGGGACCTCTTCCCCACCACACCCCTAGCAAAGTGTTCACGCCAGAGAAAACGGCTGACAAGCTTGGAAGGGGTGCCACGAGCACTCCTCCCCCCCCTTAGACAAACCGCGGGGCAACTGGGACATGCAGAGTGGAAGGGGAGCTGACAGAGTAAGTTTAAGGGTGCAGGTAACCCCTTCTTCCACCAACAAGAACCATGGCACATGTATGAAGTGTTCTTTGTACTGCGCCTCCTCCCACCTCCCTCCCCCAACAAGGGAGACACATTTAGGAACTTAGGAATGGAGTCAAGAGATGATATAGGCGAATTTACGAGAGAAAGGGGATCAGTTTTTATCACCGCACCGGGAGAATCAGTTTCGTCAACCAGTCAAATAGAATCGTGATCCGAGAANGTGGTAGGGAGGTTACGAGTCAGTAACACCCTACGCCATGAACGGGAGAGAATGGTGAGCTTCAACGAGAAGTGCCATGTCGAGAGGAAGCCAGCTGTGTGCAACGAGCCAACCACAGCCAGTCAGAGGGCCATCCAACTCACCAGATCTCATCTACTGCCGGAACAACTACCCCGCAACAAGTACAGATAAGTAACTTCTTCGTCACTCAGGGACGTGTCCTGTTACCTAATGTCCCCACAGCGTCGGAAACATTAGCCAAACAACTGTAATTGGCCCTTCAGGCCAAGAACTCACAGGGTCTAAACGTCTGAGTAAATTCCTGGCACACGGTGCCAGGAAACTATGTATAAACGCCCGGAAAAGTACCGGGAATGCATGAATAAATTTCCCGTCAAATAAACGTGTTAAAACCCCAAACGTGATGAAATAATGGCTTGATATACCCTCAACTTTCAAGGCACCTTATAGTATGTGCAATTTAACATTACCTGAGGATCCTACAAACCAGCCTGTATGCCACAGGTGTGGTGTAGAGTCAATTTTGAGTTTGAAAATGACAGCCAATTTTATCAAAGTTTAAGACTGTCACTAGCCAATTCTGAATACATTTTGCAAGCAATTGGAAATATAATTTTGTACCCGACAAATAAAAGTTTCGCATTAACGCCAATGCAGCAATTGTTGGTGACATTGCATTGATTTGGGTCTGGAAGCCAATTCCACGTCATCGCACGAGCTCACGGAATCCATGCATCTACTGTTTGCAGAAGTGCTAGAAGAGTCGTGAGGGCAGTAAATGTACATCTTCTTCGATATGTTGTTGCATTACCTGGAAATTTCGCTGAGGAAATTAACATTTTTTTATCGTATAACTAGTTTTCTCTTTGTAATTGGAGAAGACGATGGATGTCTTAAACCCATAAATGGACCTTCCCAAAATGAATATGCATATGTTGGCAGAATAGGAAACCACTCTTTGAACTTCATGTGGTTTTGTGGAGCATGTCTGCATTTTTACTATATTAACGCAAATTGGCCAGGAAGCGTTCATGACGCTTGAGTGCTACGAACTAGCAGTCTCAACCGAACAGTGGAACAAGTCAGCGTTTTCTCTAACGTTGTTCTACTAGGGGACTCAGCATATAGCTTAAAACCCTGGCGTATCACACGAATGCACGAAGACCCCCACAATGTCGGTAAACGGCGGTATATCAGGCGACTTACTCGATGTGGCATTGAATGCGCATAGGGCATACTCAATGAAATGTTTCCTTGCCTAAATCATTAACGTGTATAACCAGTGTTTGCTGCCAAGATTGTAAAGTGCTGATCAGCGCTATGCAACATGGCAAGGCGAGAAGAGGTAGTCGAGGATCTGAATGCAGTCATGGGTCCACCTCACATTAGCAATATCAAAGAAGATGCATTCCAAGTAGATGACGAAAGGCCACCTCATGATGTTGCCGTAAGGAGGCAACAAAAAATAATTGAACAAATGATGTAAATGACAGAATTTGTATTTAAGAAAGCTGTAAGTCCATAAGTACTAAATATAGAAAAATTATTAAAGCAGTGGTAAATTGTCACGAATAAGGCGTGTTTTTGGTGTAAGGTTGTGTTTTATATGTATAATTTAAGATGTGTAATTGCTAAAAAAATAGGACTCAACAGCAATGTTATTTCAACTAACAACATCGAGTTATGACTTTAAAATACAATGCGTAATGTTTTCCTAGAATATAGGTAAATATGAGATTTACATTTGTGTATTTAGTTCTTAATTAATTAGTACGTTGAAAAATATTTGTTCATACTGCATATAGCTATTCTGAAACCGCAATAACAGAAATGTTACTTAGGTAATAATGTGGCAATTAAATGAATGTGAGTTGCGAAATTTACATGCTACGTTTATTGAGACTGTTTGAGTAAAATTTACTAAAAATAACAGAAATTATTCAATAGTAATAAACACTGGATGTGCACTACAAACATAACTTATTAAAAGGAAACACTTTTTCCGTAAAGCAAACATTTCAAAACAACTTGTTTAAAATAATTTGTATTGATTTTGCTCATGGTAAAATTGCACTCAGATACGTTACTCCCTTCATTGGTAATAATGCACTCATACGCAAGTGAAGCAAATTCTTTTAAGTCTTTAGTGTTCTCTGAGGGAGGGAGGGGTAGCTTTCTCTCTAGTTTTAGAATCTGTGGTGTTTTTAAATAACTTTCTTTCTTAAAATTGTCAATCACTTGTTTCAAATGGTTTTTTTTTTATGCTTCAATTTTATCTTCTGCTTGCTGTTTATCTTTTTTGTGCTTGTACCATTATTTGGTAAAAACAATTCCCCATTATATCTGTGCAGTATTTTAAATACACTTAATTTGATGCTTGCATTTCGAAATCTTTCAAAATATTAATATTTCATAAATGTTATTCCACATGTGTGAATGGAAAAATAACATATTTGCGAATTTGTCTATTCATCTTGCAGTATAATTATTGAGGTATTTCCTAAAAAGTCTGGTCCTCCGGTGGTTGTGGTTTTAGCTTCATAAGAAGCCCGATATAGAATTAAGTCAAATTTATTTATTTAGGAAAAGCCTTTTTCCCACTGTAAAAGAACATGATATAATGTACAAAAATGTACTANAAGTCAAATTTATTTATTTAGGAAAAGCCTTTTTCCCACTGTAAAAGAACATGATATAATGTACAAAAATGTACTAAACATTTGCTTACATATGCTTCTTGGTGTAAAATGACACTTAACATTTCCAACATTCATGTTTAATATACGTTTTAGTAGTATGTGTTATATTTCATAATTCCTTAGTTTTAAAAAAACTTCGTTTATAACCTTTTAATGAATGTTTTGTTATTTGACCTTCTTTTGTTACCCTTTTCCCTCTTCCTTTATTTGGGGCAATTGGTGATATATCTTCTTGTTACTGCGATGGTTCAGCAACTGCATTCTCTTCAGAATGGCCTAATTCTACCATTGCTTCTACATTTTCGTAAGTTGTGGGGTTGTCAATGTCAATTTCGTTTTCCATTGGGTCTGAGACACGTAGCCCTTCCAGTACTGCACTCTCCTTCGGTATGATTCCCCTGATGAATTCTTCAACTTCATCAGTTATAGCACTAGAACCTCCTACAGCTCCGATTTTTTTGGCATTGTCCAATTTTTCCTGAAACAACGGAAAATACATTTCCCATCCGGCCCTTTTGTTTAAATAAATCATTTTTAATGAGTCAATGGAACTTCGCATGCATANGGAAAATACATTTCCCATCCGGCCCTTTTGTTTAAATAAATCATTTTTAATGAGTCAATGGAACTTCGCATGCATGAAACAACAAGCTACCACTAATTTCGGAAAAATTTATGAGTTTTTGTAGTAATTATGTAATAACCGGCAAATATTTAATGGAGCGAAGGAGATTATTCCATACTTAATGGATTGTACATTACTTTAATTTACATGCATATGATCTAAAACACATTACCTTCCGTCTCAATTCATGTATGTAGATGCACGTACATTACATTTTGGGATAAATATATGATTGATAGGTTAGGTTTCTATGTTCTTACATAGGCATATGCAGTCGATGGGTTAAAAAGTATTTTACACAATTAGTGAACATTGCTGCTTTGTGGACAGTATTGAACCAAGCATCATTAATATATGCACGGCCCTTGTCAGCTGTTCTTGCTCCAACCGCACATATGTGCAGACTTCTTTCCACGCAGTCGTCTTGTTTTCTCTTGCCAGTGTATTCCTGAACTGTACCATCCGCACGCCTTTCTCTTCCTTAACTTTTGTAAGCACACAAAGTTTTAATTTTCTCTTCTGTTCACGTTTGCCGATTTTAACCACACTTTGCACCTCACAAATTGATAACACATACAGCAATATACTTCAAGTTTTTTGGTGTAACAAAACCTGTACCAATTGACTTGTATATTTACACTTATATTATAAGTTAGTTAGTTCTTCACAATAAGCAACTGAATTTATTAGTACTTATAACTTGTAACTTGTACTTAGTAAATGTCACTTTCTTTACTAATAAAATTCGTTATTCCACATGTACCTTTTTTCAAACTTGTGCAAGACAATATAATAGTACTTCTAACTTGTAATTCGCGATTTGTAAACATATACTCATACTATGTGTTTCAATGTGCAATTGGCCCCAGGTAGTTGATTGGTGGTTCCGGTCCCCGCTGAGCTCCACGACGCGGGGCTTGGTTGCTCGAGGAGCGAAGGGGGGGGGGNGGGAGGGGGAATCCCCGGTGCGTCGCCCCCACCTGTTTTATATATGCAAAAAGGGAAATATGTTATTTATCCGTCCCTTGGGCCCTGCAAGGAGGTCAAAAGGTCAACTCGCCCACTAACATGCCACCCGTTGAACTGAAGTCACCCTACACAGTACTGGTATTGCTGTGCTACCCTTTGCATGCACATACCTTCAAAGCACATATTAAATTTTAACAGTTCGCATGCAATAAAAAGAAAGGGTAACATTAATTGGTTACATTAAGTACTTGATGGATGCCTTCCATGGCGAAACTTTCTTGCTGGTGAAGAAAGCATGTCGTTGTTCACAATAACACACAGACTGGCAAGTACTAGCGCAATTTAGTGATCATTACCGTAATTGTTTATTATAAAAAAAGAGCTTTATTCACTGCCACCAAATAATTAGCTGCTGGATATAGCATTAATGTGATTCACAGTAAATCATTTTCCTGCGACTGCAAAACTACATCTCTTATATTATACGCATACGCACATATGTACTGGATGTGGCCGTCCTGGCCACNTATAGCATTAATGTGATTCACAGTAAATCATTTTCCTGCGACTGCAAAACTACATCTCTTATATTATACGCATACGCACATATGTACTGGATGTGGCCGTCCTGGCCACCATGCCATAATGTTTGTTGTGTTCGTCTTCTTGCATCAGGTTTTGGACTAATATTTAAGAAAAATTTTTTTGAAGTTAGGGATGGATTAACAAATTCGGTTTTTCAAATAAGTAAATCTTACACATTAATGATTCTCGAAAACAATTTTTTTAAGGTGAAGTGTGCATGCCTTGCCATGTGGGCATCTTGTTGGAATTGTGGTGTGTTCGTACTCAAGTGAAAGCCTTCAAGATTGATCGAGGTGGCACAGGAGTACCTCACTGTAAGCTGATTCAAGAGGCCGTGGCTTTTATTTCTGGTTTGGTTGTACTAATTTAGTTTTTCTTTAATAGTTGTAAAACATTTATACCTACCAGATACTGGAAAAACAAAACCGGTTTGTGAGTACCAATTACCAGTTTTGCTGCTTAGCATTATAACGTTTGTACTGCGACTAACGAACACGTTATTGTCAACCAACATCTTAAATGTATTGATTACCAAAAATGTTCTTTTGTAATCTTTTATGAGGTATATATTTGAAAAACGTATTCTGTCGCAAACAACAAAAATATTTAGTCTCCATAAAATTGTTAACTTTTTTTTTAAGTGTATTCTGTATATTGGAATCATTGCCACGTATTCATTAGCGCCAGCTTTAGGGGAGATTGTTTTTACTTGTGCCATAGCTGTACAGGTTTTAGCCGCAATGTATTTGGCTGTACTTTTCAGGCATGGAGATCTCCATGGCTCAAAGACAAAACTGTGATCCAGCAGCAGAAGCAATACAAGCATGAAATTGCTGGAACTCTGGTCATTCTCCAAAGCGTTACGAAAAATCTGCGTGTATATACAGCAAATTCCCAACATAGACGTCCAACCTGAAGCATATTGTAGATGGGGCTCAATAAAAACAATAAATTCCAATATACATGTGGTCCGATACTGAATCATTTAAAAGTAACGAATTTTTGTTCGATTTTTTTACGTACACCACACCGCAGTACGAATTTAATGATGGCGAGAGAATTTATTGCCCAGTGAGGTGACGTTTCAACACTGGTAGGTGACAAGTGCAGCCACATCATTAAACACCATTCATGGTATTGTCACTACAGCGACGTGCAAAATAATAACAGGTTTGCAGAAGTTATGTCTTGTCCAGATATGTTTCACGAGTTTATTTGAGTTTGAAACATAATAATGTACTGCATAATTTAATGCCTGCCAGTGGAAAAACTACCTTATTGTTTGCTTTATGAGATGTACTAATAATAATCGGTCATGATCAGATGTAGATGTAAAAATAAACGTGAAAAAACCGTTAACTTACAGAATTTGCTTTAATTAAAAACTGACTTTACCACAATGCTACACAGTACTGGTATTGCTGTGCTACCCTTTGCATGCACATACCTTCAAAGCACATATTAAATTTTAACAGTTCGCATGCAATAAAAAGAAAGGGTAACATTCCCCTTTCCTTTGCTTCATTAGTCTTGTAAGATTTAAGAATGGAGAACAATAAAATGAAAGTAATTGGCCTGAAGACATTTATTTAAATATTAATAACAGATGTTCAAAATGTCTTTCCTGTATCTATACACACAACCGGCACATTCGTATAATATAACTACGTATTGACTGGATTGCACCAACATTCATTTTCATGGTATTTTATGCTTCTGACAATTTCTACCTCAGTTCCCTTATGTTGTGATATTCTCTTGCATAAAAGGTATCTTTGAAGTACCTCCACACAAAAAAAATCGGGTTCACTTCTGGTGATCGTGTACTCGTATGTATTGTATTGTATGTACTGTTTTGTATGTGTATCGATGTATGGTATGTGTATATGTGTGTGTTTGTGTGTGAATGTGTGTATGTGTGTGTTTGTATTTGTGTGTTTGTATGTGTGTGTATGTATGTGTGTGTGCATATGTGTGTGTATTTATGTTTGTATGTATGCAGTATGTGTGTGAATGTGTGTATGGATGTGTGTGTGCATATGTGTGTATCTGTGTATGTGTGTGAATGTGTGTGTACTGATGTGTGTGTATGTTCGTATGAATGTGTGTATGTAATGTGTGTATGTATCTGTGTATGTGTGTATGTATGTATTGTNATGTGTGTGTATGTTCGTATGAATGTGTGTATGTAATGTGTGTATGTATCTGTGTATGTGTGTATGTATGTATTGTACATATTTATGTATCGGTCCGCCACGTCCAATCCATTTATCAGGGAATGTAGTGTTTAATTGCTACCTCCCTTACACCCCATAGTGCCGTGANGTCCGCCACGTCCAATCCATTTATCAGGGAATGTAGTGTTTAATTGCTACCTCCCTTACACCCCATAGTGCCGTGAAGCACCATCATTCTTGAACCACATATATCTACGCACCCCCAGGTTCAGATCTTCCTGCAGTGGCGACGATTGTGCTGAAGAAAATGGTTATACGTGACACCGTTCCGTCTGCCCGGTGGCTCAAATGGCCCAATCTATTGGCGGCCTACCACGCCCGTCCAAAGGTCCACGCCGAATTGCTGTTGCANCCCGGTGGCTCAAATGGCCCAATCTATTGGCGGCCTACCACGCCCGTCCAAAGGTCCACGCCGAATTGCTGTTGCAAACGCAAGTCTCTTTTAATACAAAGATTCTCAGTGGACCACAAGTGATAGTTATTAATGCTAAATGTTCCACCATCTCTGGAAATGTGACTCACAGTCCGCAACATATTATCGAAAAGCTGGGTTCGTCCCTAAACCGACATAGCATTTTTTTTGGCAAAACGTCACCCTTTTTGTTTCCTTCATCCCCTGGGATTACAGGCTGTACCCTTTGTAAACATCGTTCCTCTACAGACAGTTTGCTATTATTGCAAATTCTGCATACTGACGATGTTTTCACGTTTTTGACAACGACATCAGATCATGACCGATCGTGAATACTATATTTAATAAGGTTTACAATAAAATATNTTTCACGTTTTTGACAACGACATCAGATCATGACCGATCGTGAATACTATATTTAATAAGGTTTACAATAAAATAGATTTCATCTGGCAGGCATTAGGTTATGGATTACATTACTTTTTTTTTTATTTAAATAAACTTGTGACACATATCAAGACAAGAAGTAACTTCTGCAAAACTGTTACTATTTTGCACTTCACTGTAATGATAATGACATAAATGGTGTTTCATTATGTTGCTACACTAGTTACCTATAATTTGTTATACGTCACTTAACTGGAACTGTTTCTTCGTCACCATCATTAAATTCGTACTTTCGTGTGGAGTAGGTCCAAATAATTCCAAAAATATAGTAACTTTTAAACGGTGCAGAATTGGACCACACATGTAGTGGGTGGACATTTTGTTGGTTTTGAGTCACTCTGCCATTTGCTTCAGTTTGGACGTCTATGTTTGGGACATTCTGTATTTACAAGATCAGAAGATACGTATAAAAGCACATCTCCTCCCGAACAGATTCTGAGCTACAGAAGATTAAAATTATGGTGTGATTGGTTCGTAAAACAATAGTGAAACCCTTAAACTATTTTTTGGTTTTATAATTGTGTCAAGTCAAAAAGACGCCCTAAATAACCTGAATAATGATATTATTTAAATGTTTTGCTTTTTTCACGAGGACCATATAAAAACCAGGACTTAAAAAATGTAGCGAAAATGTTGCATGTAAATAGGTTTACAGAGTTGCAAATAGACAGCACAAGTTTTTAATCCTGTTACAAACTGGCAAATACACTTTAATTGGGAATTAGTTACCTCGCTACTCCACTACCTCAACCGGAGAGCCAAAAATGGACGTTGTAAATTGCAGTCAAAGTGTTTGGTGTGATATGGACCAATGAAGAGCGGAACATAGGAATGCGTGGAGTAACATAAGTGGTAATCTTGCAGTGGTGCATACAGAGTGTTCGTAAACTTAGTGCCCAAACTCCAGACAGAGTACGTATTTTTATATCGAATAATTGTGGTCAAAGTTGCGGTGTACAAGATCTGCAAAACAAGGCAGCACGATCATGAATGTAGGGCAAGTTGCATAGGTCGTAGGCATGCGACACTAAATTATTACATAGGCAGCGTCACGCGCCTACTTCCTATGCAACACATCCTACACGCATTTTTGCGAAGCCTTGTTCTGCAGGTGTCGTATGCCACACATTTGAACACTATTACTTGACATAACATACGTTTCCGGATATAAGTGTATAACAATTTTGTGTTACTCTTGGTTCAAAAAATTTATGTCTGGAGTTTAGCCACCGATCTTCCGAACATTCTGTAGTCAACTCACTTCTACCGTTTCATTATTGCCAGTAAACGCGTATAGAGTAACTTAGTAAATACGGTTTACGGTAAAGTGAGAACTTTTGAAATCAACCACTGAAAAATGTCAATCTCTCTGCCTGCATGGGTTTTAACGGACGAACTGACTGGCACGCGCCCTTTAGAGGTGGTGACAACAAAGAGAAAGTAGATCCATGTCTAAACGCCGAATTAAAAGTGTTAGAGGCGATAATTTTAAGAATATTAACTTTTTTTTTATGCACATTAGTGTATAAATTAGTTAAATTGTATAACATTTGCTTGTCTAATAGTTTTTCATTTTTACTTGACCGACGCAAGAATAATGTGACCAGACCCATGGCAATGCTAATTTTCTATTTGGCGGAAGTATACGGAATGTGCGCACAAGAAGATATTTAGCAGGACTTTCAAAAGTGCTCACTTTACAGTAAACAGCCGATTCTAGTTGATAATGGTATATTTAGTGACGAATCAGTGTATTGCATAATTTGAAGCGAATAACATATCGCCCACAACCTCTAGTAAGTAACCATTGCGGTCTGCACCCGGAGCGAATTCATTAATCCATAAAAAGTCAAAATCAGGATGGCCTCACGTGCAATCGAACCTGGGTCCGTCCGAAAGCGTCACCTATTTCGCGTTGACACAATACATAGGACAAATATGCTGACACGTAAGAGTTGAAATATGTGTATATAAAACGTAGATTATATTCTCAAATATTAGCATTCAGAATTTTTTCACCTTTCATAATTATAATATATACATTTTATTATTTATATGTATATGTATAACCGTATGTTTCTAGACTCTTACAGTTTACACATTTAAAAATAATATCAAAAAAATATACGAATATTTAATACTTCCCTTCTCTCATACACTTGACCGTATTGCTTGCAATCTGTTACAACAGGGCAAAGTCAAATATGATGTGATTTTAAAAACTTCGGTTAACAAAAGTCTCAAATTCCGAAGAATATTTTCATAACTAAAGAGACAAAGGTATTCAAAGTTTATTGATGCGCATACTGTAGACGCAAGTATATTTGAGGAGCAATCACTAAAAAATACACATCCTTGGCTGACTTTACAGAATTTATCTTTGAGAATTACTGAAGACGTTTTTATTTAATTCTTCCCCAAAATAAAAAGTAAAATTGCAAAAGAGATTTTGCCGTGCATTGACAACAAATTATGGGTGTCATCTGTGTATTCGACCTTAGAGCTCTTCTTGAATTACTGTAAATGTTCGTAAAAATTTAGGTGTCAGACATGTACACCTGTTCCAAAAAATTACCGATAATTTCTGTACTTCAAAAGGCGAATTACCAGTTTTCCACCCATTGAGCTGGACGAATTCGCCTGAAGTGCATATGTTGTCGATATTTTGTGAAAACGTGTAGGAAACCACACGTGAGTAATTTTAGCACGCAAACAATGGTATGTGCACCTTTGTGATGCAGTCTGGTGTACAATTTCAAATGCGTTTCATTAATGCTAGCCTATCGTAATATTTTGAAAATTCCCGTATCCACTCAGCATCATTTATAATTTCCGAGTTAAAAATAGTCGTTATTTATTTTATGTAAAATGAGCCAGCATGTTTTGCACGTTCAGCCAATTCTTTATTGTTTCTCCACATCAAAAACATGTATCTTCCTCTGAAAACTCTAATGAACATGCGCCAGTTAAACATAATGTGAAAATAAAGTGTTACAAAACAATTATATTATTGTTCCACGTCTCTTTCACGTCTATAACACAAAAAATTAGTACAGATTATATTGCAGATTACACAGTACATACAACTTCTTATGTTTCTTTGCTGGCAAATTAATATGTGCATACCTAGTAGTCATAAAAATAAAATACGTAATAAAGTTATGGACAGGAAATATTAAATCCGGGGTTGATTTCTAAAGTTCATAAGAGGTAGTAGCCCGGGCATTTTTTCGGAACATTCCATGTTTGCGCGTTTAAAGCCTATCCTATGTTAGGAATATGACTTTATGCCAGAGAAGATAGAAACCAATCACCTAAACTTGTACAGTTTTGTTTTTATGAATTGAGTTTCTTCTAAGAGAAAAAAAAATCCGTGTAAATGGACATAAATCGCATTTTTAGACCTTTCCTGTGTAGTTTTATTAATAGCTAGGAGATAAATAAAACNCCGTGTAAATGGACATAAATCGCATTTTTAGACCTTTCCTGTGTAGTTTTATTAATAGCTAGGAGATAAATAAAACTGAACGGTCGTAGTTTAATCTATGGGCTCTCATAGCAAGTAATGAAAATCCCACGGTACTTATCTCATATCCACAGAAAAGCGTAACAGCGGAAGTACTGCACGCAGGTTCAGCGAATGCGCGTAGGGGCGAA
>NQII01008229.1:0-39703 GCA_002778355.1 Clitarchus hookeri
CCCCTAATAATGGTATTTTATTAGAGTCTCAGACGTTAACTTTTGAGAGTGATGAAATGCACATGCTTCTATTTATTCGTCCCATGGGAATGTTTGTATTAAAAAGTGGCAGTAAGAAAGAAATTGGGCGAAAGTAAAAATTTAGCAGGGCCGTAAAAAGTGCTCACTTTACCGTGAACAGCTTGTACACACTGGACCATGTACACCGGCTTACTTGAAATACAGATTGAGATACAAATAACTAAGCTTTTTTTCTACTGCAGTCTACATGTGGCCCTAGAAAAAACCTGTATAGAAAAAAAAAGTTAATATTTATTTTGTTGTTTGTCCAATATGGCAAAGAAAGTAAAATGTAACGCGGAAGTTAGTGAAATAGTTTTTTTTTAACGTGGCCTACTGTTATCAACTTCTTACTTAGTTACTTAATTACTTAGTCACATAGAAATTTACTTTATTTCTTACTTAATAAAAACTTACTTACTAACTTAGTTACCTACTTAGTTACTTAACTGAGCAGGCTGTGTTATTTAACTGTGTATTGCGCATTTGTTTGGTTACTTTGTTCCTGTGAGCTAGCAGCATCGCACACGTGCACTGTGCAACATCACTTGAGTCTGGCTTCCTTTACAAATCAACGCCGAACAGTCGCGAAGCGATCGACCGGCGCCGTCTGCCTTCTGCCTGCGTGTGATGTAGTCGAAGCAAGAAAGAAGGAAGGTCCCAAATAACCACATAAATTTACGCAGACCAAGATCACAGATGCAACTGTAAGGAAACTCGCGTGATTGTACAAGTATAAACGTGCCTGTCCCTAAGTCGGGCAAATATGTAAATAACGCCCGACACGTAAGTGTGAAACCTGGAGGAGACAGGGTTTTATACCTCGCACAGAATCTAAGTAATTGGAATATTTGGGACGCCTTAATTCCCACAGTTAAAAAGAAGACAGTAATAACTATTATTTTATTTTGAACTTGCCTACGTGTGATAGCCAAAATCGCGTGTCGTTTGTTGAAAACTTTATTAACTTTTCGCGATTTTTATATTAGTGTATCGCAGCGGTATATCATAGAAAGAGTTTACTAAGAACCACACACACTATCTGGTAAGTATAGGACCGTACATCCAAAACTAAAAATAAATTTCGCCCGCTTGAGGACGTTTATTGGACGACGATATGATAAGTTTTTCTTTCCTTCTCTTTTTCACACACACAAAACACACTCGTTTCGTTTCTGTTACCATCCCGTAGATAATGTCGTTATTGTTTTGTAGTATACGTGTATTTTTCCTGCAACAAATCTTCCTTAGCATTTTTTTTAACGTATAATTATGTACGAATTCGAACCAAGGCAGTTGTTATACCCGGTAGGCAGCAAGGCAATTTGTCGTCTCGTATGGCTAAATTTCGTACCAGGTTTGGAATACAATCTGTTACTCTCCGTCGCAAGTTCTATACCAGTTCTCGTACTTCACCGATCACGTTGCTATTGTAGATTGCAAGGCGGTTTCCGTGACCACTGTACGAGATTTATACGCGAGGAAGCCAAAACAGGTAAGTAGTAATCTCGACAAACATTTGTTGAAATTAGTGTACGATAAAATACAATTTCAAATAATATTTGATAGTGTACTCAATACTGCTCACCCAGAAAAACCTTACACGAGTGTTTTTAATTATGTTTCAAGTTTATTATGTCGCACTGCGATGGTAGTGCAGGTGAAAAGCGTCTGCGTACTCTTAGGAGCGCGAATAAAAACTCCACAAACGTTCTTTTTTTAAATCTTGGATTATTTTTCAAAATTAAGAAATAACTGAATTGTATGAACTATTAAATATCCACAAACATTTCAAAACAATTTACTCGTGAACGCTTGCATTACAGTTCTGGTTGTTCGAAATAAAATAATACGAACCGTATCGTTCCAGTTTTAATCAGCGACTATGGAAGATGTGCGTAGTCTGTACGATACAAATGTTTCTGTCTTGTGTTTCACAAATGTGGGCAGTGTCCATTGTGAGACTCGCTCATCTGCGCACGCACCGAGCGTGTGCCTCTCATGTTAGAAAGACACACTCGTGCAATAATGATATTGTATGTCTTCTATCGTAGCAGTTTGTATACTGGCTCGTACACCGGACCTTATAGAAGCTTGCGCAAGACCAGGTGGCAGCAGGTATCGTGTGCTACCAACCTAACTGTGTGACGCCGGGTCTTTAGAATGGAGAAACGTTGGAATACAACTGCAGGGAAAAGTGCAGTGAGCTGAAAAAACCCACAGGCTATTGGCAACGTCCGCCAATTTCCCCACGTGCGAAAATCTGGGGGATCGAATAATGACAGCCATCGTAGAGGCTGCCGATATGATCGCTTAGCCACCTACTCCCCTGGACAGGTTACTGACATTTCCGTTACGCTCTGTAGCTGAACGAGGCTCCACTTCGTCATCAAACTCCCAAAAGTTCATTTAAATAAACAAGGTAAATGATGCACTGCAGAAATTTGTTGTATTTGTTACAATCAATTCTTTGGAAACTATTTGCCAATAAGGTTTCCATTAAGACAACAAGTAATATAAGAATTGAATTCACAGCATGATTCTGTGGAATGTGTGTAACTGGTTGAATTTGAATAATCAAATACTGTTGACTTCAATATTATTTTAAACATGGTGATCTATAAAAAAAAAATTGTCTGTCTCATACAACAATGCCATCTCACTTGCATTATTACAAAAACGTTTGACAACCAGTTCCGGAAGAATAGTCAGAAACTTCAACTAGTCAGGAACTGGCTTGTCAGAAGTTAACTAGGAATGGAATTGCCATTATGCATTAACACGTGACATCAGAGGATAAGTGGTTAGTGGTAGGGTAATGCGAAGTCTGGCACAGCTCTGATGCATCGGGGCTCAAAGCTACCAGCCACCTCGGTTGTCGAGGCGGCCTGGGATGGCCATGTTGTGATGTGTGATGGCACCCGATATTGGATCTTGGTGACCTTGACCTTGACCCTGTGCTCGTGATCTTGAATGTCCTTGAACCCAAAAAATTTAAAAAATCGCATAAAACCTGAAAATATTCTAAAAATCGAAGAACACATATCGCTAACCTCACCCTCACCCCAACCAGCCACACCTCAATCCGTCTCCCTTCCCCCCACAAACAATCATAAAAAGTTGAGAAAAATGGCAATAAATCAAAAAATTTATTCTAAAAATTGAGGAACAAATAACGTTTACCTCACACTCGCCCCACCACGTCCCGACCCCTCCCCAAAATTAAAAACCCAATCATAAAAATTTTAGAATAATCGCAAAAAATCGAAACATTAATTCTAAAAATCGTGAATCATATATTTCCTCACACTCCTCTTCCGCTAACCTCACCGCCCTAATCAACACGCCCACCCCTCACCATCACCCCCTTACCAAATCATAAAATATAGACAAAAAAAGCAAAAAAATCGAAAGAAAGTAATAAATGTTTAGGAACATATTTTATCACTGACTCCGACACCCACGTTAGATGTTGGTGACCTTGACCATGACCCCAATGAACTTGAACACTAAAAATCTAGAAGAAGTTGCAAAAAATGAAAGAAACTAATAAAAGGTTAGGAAAATATGACATCGCTGACTCCGACACCCATGTTGAATGCATGTGGTCATGACTTTAATCCCAATAACCTTGAAAATAAATAATTAAGAAAGAATTGTAAAAATTCCAAAGAATTCATAAAATTTGACAAACATATTACGGTACTGACTCCGACCCCCACATTGAATGTTAGTGATGTTAACCTTGACCCCATTGGCCTTGAACTCTAAAAATTGAGAAACAAATGGTATAAAATTGAAGAATAATTTGTAAAAATCGACGAACATAATATATTACTGACTACAACCCCCGTATTGAACATTTGGCGACCATAGATTTAACCCAAATGACATTGAACTCGGAAAATCAAGAAACAATCGCGAAAAATAAAAAAGAGTAAAATAACACAAAGGAAAAAATTACATACTAATGCGAAAAACCACATAGGATGTATGTGATCCTAAAAGTTCGATTCTCGTAAATATGACAGAGGACAGACACTCCCTGGTATAAAAAAATACCAGGGAGTGTCTGTTTTTTATACGACGATCAGCAGACAACTGAACCCCCATATATATATTTCATTGGCTATAAGCCAATCAATCTTAAGACCCCCAAACCGAATTATTGGCATTATGTAGCACACATAGCTGCCCCCTCCCGCCATCTTGCCTCTTGTCGCTCTAATTTCCTCGCCATTTACTTAACATAGCTCAGCCCCCTTCCCAACATCCTCGCTTACCACCAACCCACAATCGGGCCCCCTAAAAAACTCATCATAGCTCGCCCCTTCGCTATCCACCCTCGCCATCAACCAACCACGCCAAACTTAACCATCCCACCCCCCTTACTGAGCAATTTTCAATGGGTTCCTGAAGAGACTGACTCCACCCAAGACTGGCTCCTGCCAATACCAACAATTTCTGCATAAATGTCTAGCCGACCACATCTCCCACCTATACTAACAGTCGATTACAACCAATCTCGAAAAAGTCGCCTAATACGAATCTCGGTGCTATCCTCTTCTTACAAAAACTTCGCAAAACCTTCGCAAAACATTCCAGCCAGAGCTGGCCATAACCAAGGGCCATGCCAAATGACCAGGCCAACTAACCAGTTGCGAAACATTTCATACAAATTTTAACCTAGTTCATTCGTTCGCCTTATAGAACTCATCCGATTTAAATGAACCCGAGTAAGGCAATAATACTTCAGATCCTACATGGCCCTCCTCCTGCATGCACTCCCATAAATCTTATCTATAAAAGGCTCTCGCAATCGATTGTACATGCCACTGAATGAATAAGTATTTCAGAAAAACAGGACGGATTGAATGCAAAATTAAACACACATTGTTATGTATATATAAATTTATTTTATTTACTTATTTTATTATTCTATATTTCTAATTGTTTCATTCATTCGTTCTTTACATTTATCATATGTTTGTAGATCATGGATAGTCGCCAACAGTTTCATCTGACATAACAACGATCCTTCAGTTCACAAATTATTCAAGATATCTCGCTAATGTGCGAGAAATCTCCATCTTGTTGCAAAGTGATCAAATGTCTGAGTCCATCAGTATGTTCATTCGGGTCTTTGGAAAACATGTGGTCAGTATTCTCAGCGTCTTGTGCTTTCTTCATTTCACTCGTTGCAGCAAATGAACGAGCGTTCTTGACGTCTCCTGCCTTTTATCTTCACACCACTTGTCGGTGGAAACTCGTTGGGGAAATGTGTGGGAAAGTCGAGAGAATCATCATCCATCTCATCAGATACTTCATCAACACTGTGTTCCTATTAATTATCATCAATGCTGTCTCCATGATCGTCTTAAAATCCTGTTTCATCTTCAATATCAAGTTTACTTTTCTTTGTAGGAGTTGCATGGTCATCATCAGTATTTAGAGCCGGTGACAGTTTATTTTGAAGTTCGTCGACTTCACGCGAAAGCCTTGCAAGTGTACATTCCACACAAACCGACTCTACTGCACTCATTCAGTCTTTAGCATTAACTGCCTCATCATTAGAGCCTTACGAATCAGTACCAACCAATGCCGCTTGGGGTAATGGCCACATCACTTGCTGTCCTCCCAGTAGACGAATCCTTGCAGATCTCGATGTGTTCCTTCAATGTATTGCCTTGTATAAACTGCATGGGACCAATGTCGCAATGCTTCATCGCGCGAAAAGCACTCTTCATAGAGGCGGTTCTCTCATGTCGCCGAGCATGACAGATTTTGCTGAAGATCTTTCCACAGTAGCAACTCTATTTTCCATGTAATTTTCTAGCAGTGGGAGAAGGTACAGCCATAGAAGTAGGCTCTATAGTAGACGTCGTACAATCATTGGCTTGCATCGTATTAATGAAAAAACTGAAGTTATTTTTACAATAGCATCTTGTGTATCTACTTTGCCTAACTATGGCTCGATATATAAACTAACAATCACATTTCTTCAGTGAGATTTAAGCATTTTTATCCATCTATTCTACTAGACATTTTATCTACTACCTTGATAACAGTGGCATGAAGTTATATCTTCAACAGTTTCTTCCAGACAAGTTCTTTGCTCACCTTGAACTCATTCTCCGCAAACGACCCCTCCTGCTCCGCAAATGGCCCCTAAGTGCTGTGCATGTGGTGCTAAGTGCAGTGCATGAAGCGTCAGTTTCGGTGCTAAGTGCGGTGCATGCAGTGCTAAGTGCGGTGCAAGACTGACCTGACATTGAGGAGCATACTCTGCAATTAGCTCCGCAATCCCGATGTATGAAGAATTGTTATATTACATGAGGCCTCAGGGATGAAGATGGAAGAGAAGCCTCCATCTTCAGCTCCGTTGGAGACGAAGCTGAGTCCTCACTTTGTATAAAAATAACAAACCTTGTCTGTGCAGGAAGAAATTTTCTACTTGACTGCGCCAATCACAAAAAAGTCATCCAGACGCTGAACGTCGGTGACTGGCTGGCAGACAGCTAAGAGGTGAAATTATTCAACCACGAAGTATGTTCTGAACTAACGTGTTTTCCAGTGCAACTAGTCGTGGAATCTTTTCTCGAAAAACAGGTGACCCTAACTATCACAATTCAGCTAAGAGGATGCTTATCAGATTCTAATAATTTGCATATTATATTGCGCTTTATATTCCCTGTGATTTTCGTTTCATTTGCATGTTTCCTTCATGCTATTGCATTTTTCGCACATATGAGTGTATATACGTGAAGTATAGCTACTTTTCTGAGTACAAAATCCGTAAAACCTGTACTATTAAATTGTAAAGTCCATTTGTTATATCCAATAGTTCATTATAGCATAAATAATATTACATTTTCCGTCATCGCTTCCGGAAAAAAAGGCGATATGTGCGCTGGATTGAATGCGTGAGCAGAGGACGTGGCGAAAAAAACCCATGGAAAGTAAAGATGCAACTTCTTCGCATTTGGCGATTGGTCCGTAGTACTGAGTGGTGCAGAGTCCGTGCGGCGTATCAGGCAAAAGTTAGATATTCCCAAGTTTATTTACATAAACGTAGGTTTCACGTAACGTGAAATTAACCTGACAGGTCTCATTACAGCTTATTAGTGATGTTGTAGTCGTCTTACGTGAAACTTAAAACTAGTAAATCGTTACATAGAACGAGAATTAATTAAGTTCCGGTCATAGAGTAGAGAAAATTACGCACTAACGTTACGTAAAGTATACGTCGTGTATTGCAAACACGCACGTCATTAGTAGAACCTGGTAGATTGACGAAAGCTGTCAAAATATTCCCAAAAGATAACTGCTGTTTTGTTTTTCGGCTGTAAAAACCAACTGGTGAGATTTTTGTTAAACAATGAGGATTTTATTAATTTCAGAAAACTGTAAAGTATTATAACGTATAATTAAACGGTTATGTTCCCGCAATAAGAGTAGGGCACGTAGCACTCTTTTAAGTCTGGTTTTAAAATTATTAAAAATAATAATTCATGTCATTTAATTACCAGACTTAGGAGTACCATCGATAAAATCGAAATTTAGCTTCAAATCATGCTTGCATACCTTTTTCAACAACATGAAAATTTAAGTATGTCTAATGCCAGTGTGTAATCTCATGGACTTACATTACTAATAACATTAATTTCACACATACGCACTTGTCTGGATTAAATGTAAGACGCGATTAAGCAAAGCTCTATTAACACATTTATTGATTTCAATGGTTTTTTGCTTCACGCCTGATTATCGTTGTTTGGTCTATATATATGCTCGAGATAACTCTTCAGTCCCTGTGCTTGAACCTTACTCTCGTGGGTGTTCAGACATATATTTCCACTTGACATTATGCGAAGCATTCTGCAGAGTGCAAAACCAGTGCGAGCAGCATTAATCTTCCTCGCCCATTTTAGTAGCTAATATCACCTCTCATGTTCCGTTCTTATTCAAAACACTCCATGAGAAATCATCAAGTCATTATAGCCTAGAGTAGTAGGATGTAAGTTTTTTTTTCCTTCAGCTCTCAAGTATCTGAATGAGCAATGCGCCAATTGTTAACAGATTCATTCCTTTGGATACAATAAAATGAATGGCGAAAGAAGGTACGCGGTACATGAACATTAATTTTAATAATGGTTAGTACAAATGTAGATTAATGCCAGAAATTTAAATGTTTCCTTCGCTGGCGACTATTGCTGACATACCTTCGAATTAATACGTGACAATATACATCGGTATGAACATGAGCTGAGTTTTTTCTTAGCAAATTTGGGTGGACGATCAAGCCGTAATACGAAATAAGGGCTTGGGTAATAAGGGAAACAGCGAACTTTGCAGCTGTAGATAAACCGCTACTCATATTTTACCGAATTTTCCATCGCAAGGACGAATTTGTACTTATTTGCTCTACGTGAATAGGCTAGGCATCTGCTAAGCGAAAGAACTAACTTGAGCTTTTGAAAGGTCGGCCTACATCTTTTCTTCCTGTTGGTTGATATTCGTAGGCAAGCTTGGAAACCCTTTTGTCATGCAGTCGTGAAACAAGATTTTCGTTTTCTTGAATATCGTGTTAGTCGTATGTGTAAATGTTCAACGATTTCCGGGTATTTTGAGTNAAACAAGATTTTCGTTTTCTTGAATATCGTGTTAGTCGTATGTGTAAATGTTCAACGATTTCCGGGTATTTTGAGTCTTTAATTATCGTTTGATGCAGTGATAGTAATGAAAAAATTGTCACCTACGTTGAAGTTTAAACAACACGCTTTATTAAGTATGGGAATAAGAGAAAACTTCGCTGAATAATTGCGACTCTGTACACCTCACACAGTTGTTGAGAAAATATTGGCACTGACGAACAGAAAACGGAAACAATATCAGCATGTTAAGAATCGAATAGCGATGTGTTAAATCCTACACATATATTAATTTATTTATATACATGGAAACCATACTAATCAGGGTTACTGAGAACGCCAACACGTAATATATTTTATAATTAAATGAGGCGGGAATATGACGAACTTCGTACTAGACTGTTCGCGGAAATGAGCACTTTTGAAAGTCCTGCTTAGGGTCTTCTTTTCTATTAATTTTGTAACCTTTCACCTGACGTGAAATTAACATTGCCTTGGGCCTGATCCTTTTATTGATGCGTCTATCAAGAATAACTGCGAAAGTTTTAGTAACGCATGTTTCTAATATGACAATTCTTACTCTCATATGTGCGAAACGAGCATAAAATTAAAATAATAAAACTGGTGTCCAGGAAGTTAAAAAGTAAATATCTTAATGTAACGCTAGGACATGGAACTATTTTAAATTCATCGCTGCCAACTATACTGNGAAGTTAAAAAGTAAATATCTTAATGTAACGCTAGGACATGGAACTATTTTAAATTCATCGCTGCCAACTATACTGGGAATATGGCCCACCAGTTTGTCGGATAAAATGTATGTTGTTAGAAGCTAAGAATTGTCTCAAAGGTTGGTTTCAAATGTGTTTGTTAAGTCCGTACTATTTACAATGACATTTAAAAAACACGTGTAAATTTTATTTACAAAATAGTTTGGAGTCTACATCAGGTGATTAACCATCTCAAGAGGCTCTCGTCCATAACAAACTGTCGTGACGGATTGTGGGTGGTCTGTCAGGACCTNAGGTGATTAACCATCTCAAGAGGCTCTCGTCCATAACAAACTGTCGTGACGGATTGTGGGTGGTCTGTCAGGACCTCTCTCTTGCTGTATTAAGGCTCTAGTAGGTGAATTACACTGCGTAACTTCTCGTAACTCACGCAGGTTGTTGTGAAGGTGACGCACTTCGTAAGTGCAGAAGAAAGATTGTTTGAAACGTCAATATTTGCAGAAATGTTAAGATATTGAGTATCTACTTGTTTGCCATGACTGCGAAGCAGGTAGAGATGCGTCAGCTGGAGCAGTTAGTACGAGACCGGGCCGAGGAGCTTCTTGTCTCCAAAGACATAGTAAGTGTGATCGTGGAAGCCGCTACCGCTGCAGTCTCAGAATCAGTCATTCGTATAATTAAGGAAACTATTTCAGTTGACCTGGGGGAGACGAACAAACGCAGGGGAGACTCACGGAAGATAGAAGAAACGCTGCGGGAGGCGAAGCGTGGGCATTTCCGAACAACATCAGCGGCGATCCAACCTGCGTGTGTTCGACATCCCGGAGAGTGTGAGAGAAGATGCCTACGCGCCTGTCCTCGATGTGACTCACAAAGAGCTGCAGCTACCGCGTGTCAACATCAGTGGCATCGATAGAAGTCGCCGTGTGGGTGATAAAAACGAAGGTAGGCCTCGTCCAATAATTGCGAGACTCGCTTCTTATCGACTGCGTAATGAAGCGTTCCGCGCGAAAACGCTTCCTAACAACAAGTGGTGTCACCATTCGTGAGGACCTTACGATGGAACGCCTTGCACTGATGAATGCCTCCATTGCGAACNAACAACAAGTGGTGTCACCATTCGTGAGGACCTTACGATGGAACGCCTTGCACTGATGAATGCCTCCATTGCGAAGAATGGCCTACACAATGTGTGGACTGCAGATGGTAGGATTGTTATTAAAAGTGTTGCACGCCGTTTCCGAGTTTCTAGGCCAGAAAGACTCAATACGGCAAAGTGAAGTAAACTGACTGCTCGTTATCATTATCGACATATCCTCAACATTTAACGTTTATTTTCTATTAATCTTTAAGCTACTACCAAGTAACTGAACTTATTAATTTCTATTTTTTAGTATTTGCTTATATACATTGCTAAGTTCCTATTTCCGTGTGCAACTTCTTGTGAAACTTTATTTAGGTACTAATATACGTTTCTTTTAGTCTTTAAGCTATATTAATAAGTAATTATTTTAAATTCATAACGTCTAATATTATCCTGTGTTGCTTCGTAGTATGTGTGTAGTATGTGTGTGTGTATTATGTGCGTCTGTATAAATATGACTTCTAAGTGTATCGTTTGTGGAATCGCCGGTAACAAACTAGGTGAGTTAGTCAGTTTTCCAACTTTCTGTGATGGGCAGCCCTCCTGAGGTGATGTAGTGTTGTCAAGTCCTGCCACCCGTGGTTTCCAACGGCCTCCGTCCTCAACAGCTGACCCTCAGGCGCAAGGCAACGCTCGATTCCCTTATTCTGACTATTTACAGGTTGCTCACATCAATTCCCAGTCTTCGCTGCGGCACATTGATGAAGTGTGGAGAATATTTACGCCACTCTCTGTATTTTTATGATGGTTTGATTGGACTGTGTCCATTGCCGACCATGAGACGAACTAAACATACACAGACTCAGCAAGACAAAAACGAAAAAACCTTTTACAACGATATAGACAGTCTCGCGGTCGGCAATGGACACAGTCCAATCAAACCATCATAATAACATGAACTCACCACTGCCATTAAACTTCAAACATAAAACCACTCTCTACGCATGCAATTTTAATAAGTGAATCGTGGTTAAATCTTAGCCTTTCAAGGATGCTCGTTAGCATGGCTATCAAATTGTGCGCAATGACCGTATTAACAAAGGTGGCGGTGGAGTAGGCATTTTCCGTTAAGGATAATATTAAACATAAGAATCACTCATCGTCACCCTCTGAGTACGCAGGAAGGCCAGAATTTATCATCATTGAGTTAATANAATCTCTCATCGTCACCCTCTGAGTACGCAGGAAGGCCAGAATTTATCATTATTGAGTTAACAATTCCACCGAATAAAGTTTTACTAGCAATAGTTGATCGGCCATCGAAGGCGGCAGACCTGTCCGACTTTGAAGAAGCGTTGTAAAATGTGATTGTTGGTTACGAGCACTGCATTATTATGGGAGACTTCAATATAAATCTTCTGTCCAACACAATTGAAGCAAATAAGCTGCTATCTACCCTGCCGTGTAAGAATGTTACAGTCTGTCCACTTTGCACTACTCACCACACAGCCTGGATTGACCTAATGTTTACGTCTTATCCCAAACTTATTCTGACGCACGGACAGACTGCTGTTCCAGGTATTTCATTTCATGATCTTATATTCCTATCCAATAAACTGCGTGCCCCTAAGTTTAAACCTAAAATAATTACTTGTAGAGATTTTAAGAATAATATCGATACGGACAAGTTGAACAGCGATGCGTTACTGATGTCATGGCATGAAATAAACGTAATTGACACGTTGGACGATCTGCCTGATCACACCTTGAAACATTGAACCAGGGCACGAGCTTGACTGCAGTGTTACCTTGCGAAAGGCAGTTGCAGGAACCCCCTCCACCGGCCAGTACACAGGACCGAAAATATTAAACAGCGCTCCCGTTATAGACCAGCATAACATTGGGAGCGGCATCTTTTATCATCGGGGCCGCGGACCAAGAAGACGTGGAAATGGGTGTATCCGGCCGTCGTTAACCGCCTCCTAGAATCAGCCTCCGGCAACATGAACAAGGTGGGGACTTTCCAATTAGATTGTAATAGTAGTGGCGTGCGGTAATAAAACTTATTATAATTAGTTAGAATCTTGGTATTTAATTTAAGCTCCCCCGAACAATAGTCACGTAAATAGTTATTGTAAATATAATATTTATGCTCAATAAACTCCATCTTATACTGTTGTACTCTACCTTATCATGACTCATTATTTAGCTACACCCATGCATGAATTTATTTAAAAACTAATTCATAAAAAAGGTCACATGGGATATAACGGACACTACTTATATAAAGTATCATGAAACAGAGAATGAATCTCGATGTAATTTGTTCTATTTTCTACGTGTATCTCTAAAGGAAACTGACAGAGCAATAATGCGCATAAAGTCTATAGCAGAAGGATCGAACGGTGTTAGTATTCGTTTCATTATTAATTATACACATTTTACTACACTTCATTACTGATATTTTCAAAGAATCTCTGTCAGCTAGTTTCTTTCCCACTTCTTGGAGATATGGCATTGTGAAACCACTTTCTAAGCGCACCAGTGCGACTGTGTTAAACGATTTCCGGCAAATTGGTATTTTGCCAGCTTTGTCGAAAGCATTAGAATTCCTAGTACACCAAAAAGTGTATAAATATATGAATGACAACAAATTATTTGGCAGTTACCAATCCGGCTTCCGTACAGGACATAGTACCTGCAATTCTCTAATAGATATCGCAGATTCTATCAGAATGGCCATAGACAGAAGTCAGGTGACTATACTGGTTTTATTTGATTTCAGTACAGCTTCTAATATGGTAAATCATGACATTACCGTGCAAAAACTTAAAATATATTTCCATTTCTCTGATAATGTAGTACAGTGGATGACTTCGTATCTTCAAGGTCATCATCAATTTGTAGACATTGATGGTAAAATGTCCCCCTGGCAACCTATGACCTTAGGCGTTCCTCATGGTAGCGTACTTGGGTAGCTTCTTTTTTCCTTATTCATTAATGATATCATCAGGGCTAAACAAATAGTAATAACATATACGCGGATAGTATCAAGTTGTATTCGTCTGCTTCTCCGAAACTAATCAGCGCTTTAATTAAGGACATAAATAATGACCTTGAATTGGTACACTTTTGGTGCAGCAGAAATAAGTTAAAATTGAATCCTGCGAAAACACAGTGTTTATTAATAGGTTCTCGCAAAAATTTAAATTAACTTTATAGATTGACTCCCTGATATTGTGCTAGCCGGTGAGGTTATTACTCTGTTAAAAGAGGTTAAAACGCTAGGCGTTGTTTTCAACGAGACACACTCGTGGTCGAGTCACAAAAAACTTTGTTCTTCGGATGTCATACGCTGTACTTCTTAGCCCCTAATAGTCTACCACGTAAAGCCAAATTAACATAGCTACAGTAACTGATATCCCCTATTTTAGATTATTGCGACATGGTCTATGGAGACATTACGTAAAATTTGGCAGCTAAACTTCAACGCATGCTAAATTCTTGTGTTAGATTTGTGTTCAACCTCAAATCACGTGATCACTCGTATCCCAACTTTGATAAACTTAATTGGTAACGTCTTGACGAACGACGTCCGCTCCACAGTCTCACACTAGCGTAAAAATACTATCCTCGTATATTACAACGCCACNCCTGCAATTCTCTAATAGATATCGCAGATTCTATCAGAATGGCCATAGACAGAAGTCAGGTGACTATACTGGTTTTATTTGATTTCAGTACAGCTTCTAATATGGTAAATCATGACATTACCGTGCAAAAACTTAAAATATATTTCCATTTCTCTGATAATGTAGTACAGTGGATGACTTCGTATCTTCAAGGTCATCATCAATTTGTAGACATTGATGGTAAAATGTCCCCCTGGCAACCTATGACCTTAGGCGTTCCTCATGGTAGCGTACTTGGGTAGCTTCTTTTTTCCTTATTCATTAATGATATCATCAGGGCTAAACAAATAGTAATAACATATACGCGGATAGTATCAAGTTGTATTCGTCTGCTTCTCCGAAACTAATCAGCGCTTTAATTAAGGACATAAATAATGACCTTGAATTGGTACACTTTTGGTGCAGCAGAAATAAGTTAAAATTGAATCNGCTTTAATTAAGGACATAAATAATGACCTTGAATTGGTACACTTTTGGTGCAGCAGAAATAAGTTAAAATTGAATACTGCAAAAACACAGTGTTTATTAATAGGTTCTCGCAAAAATTTAAATTAACTTTATAGATTGACTCCCTGATATTGTGCTAGCCGGTGAGGTTATTACTCTGTTAAAAGAGGTTAAAACGCTAGGCGTTGTTTTCAACGAGACACACTCGTGGTCGAGTCACAAAAAACTTTGTTCTTCGGATGTCATACGCTGTACTTCTTAGCCCCTAATTGTCTACCACGTAAAGCCAATTTAACATAGCTACAGTAACTGATATCCCCTATTTTAGATTATTGCGACATGGTCTATGGAGACATTACGTAAAATTTGGCAGCTAAACTTCAACGCATGCTAAATTCTTGTGTTAGATTTGTGTTCAACCTCAAATCACGTGATCCCTCGTATCCCAACTTTGATAAACTTAATTGGTTACGTCTTGACGAACGACGTCCGCTCCACAGTCTCACACTAGCGTAAAAATACTATCCTCGTATATTACAACGCCACNACGTCTTGACGAACGACGTCCGCTCCACAGTCTCACACTAGCGTAAAAATACTATCCTCGTATATTACAACGCCACAATACTTACGTACTCGACTGAAAAACTTGGGGTACTATCACATTATTTACACGCGTGCTACAAATACATCTCGTTTATATATTCTATCCCCCCAAACCCAGTTATATGCAAATTCTTTCACCGTCTCTGTCACAAGAGTGTGTAATAATTTACCCGTTGAGGTAAGGAACTCGTCAGCACTAACAACTTTTAAGAGCAGTGCTTCCAACTGCATTAAGAATATGCGCCGATGATTCCACGCACACGCATAATTATTTCGTAGTATTTTAACTTGTTTACATTTATTCCCCTTTACTATTTGTACACCCTAGCAACACGTGTTTTTGTATACATTCACTTTAATCAATGTGTAGTTTATTGCTGTCGATTCGTCAATTTATTCCAAGGAGTGGCTGCATTCAATTTTCATTAATCTCTAAGTACTAATTATGATCTCTTTATTTATTTTTAATTAAGATTGAATCTCTTGTTTTACTCTCAGGTACGCTGTAGGTTCTGCACATTTATACTTATGATCGGTAATGCGGATTATGATACACATTATTGTGCTATTGAACTTTTTATTTCTTTAAACATTCTGCTGTCCCTAGTCCTGCTCAAAATATATACATAATTGGAATCCACAGATCATTTTTAGAATTTAACCTATTTGAGCTATCATATTTATGTTTCCCTTCTTCTTAATTTAAGTATTTAAGTATTTTTTCTTGCTCATTATGTTTACGCATGTGTACATTATGTTATACCTGGTTAAGTGTAAGAGAAGACATTGAAGCCTTAACTTAGCCAAAATAAATAATGTCGAAGTAAATAAATAAAAATAAATAAACATGGTAAACGGGGTACTTTTATATGGTGGGGTACTTCTATATGGTGACACAGAGTAGCTACGTGCACGGAGGTGAAATTACACGGCGGTTTCTTTGATGTAGGCGTATCAATTCTCTTATTGGCTGCGCGAGGCTCTGGGAACGGCCACTGTGTCTGACTGGCTACTGTGCCTCATTGGTTGGGCTGCAGACTTACAAGTAGGCTACCAGGCGCCAACAGATGAAAGGCGTTCCGACGTGTTGTCAGCCAGTGGCGTGCATGACTCCAGTTTGCCGAAGACACGGCTGTTTCTCCTCTGCAGACTTAACTATTGTCTACTCGCGGTTTCTTCACACTTTTTGAATCAAACCTTTGAAAAAATACCCCACGTATGACGTGCTTGCATGTTTCCACAAATATGTCATGTATTACAAGCGTTTTATAATTGTTTTAACATAAAATAATCTTACATTTGAATAAATATAACTTTTGCTTATATTTTATCTACGCATTGTTATATTCATTTTATAATTAATATGAAAAAATAACTGCGAGCTAATAGGCGTGTTGATAACTTCTAGTAAGAAATTGTTATTATGGAAAATATTATCAAACTGAGTGCGCACGAATGCGGTGCATTGTCCTTTTGGTGTAATTTTCTGGACTAGGTTAAGCTTTGTTTGCACGAGGCGGAGGAATATCATGTAAGTAGAACTTTAGCAAGGCTTCAGGAAAGTTGGAAGTAACAGTGTTTTGACTGCATTAGACCTACTAGGCACTTCTTATAGCTAGACACACTCCACTTCCTCTTGGCAGACCTTAGCGACACTTGCATCTCGCTGTCTAAGCTGACTTCCCTCTGGTGCTGCGTCCTTGTGCGATTAAGGCGACGTCACGTGGCCCTGGGCATTCCGCGATGATGTGTCGGCTGCAGTTTACACCATATCCGTCCCTTCCGACTCCGAGCACCGGTTGCTGGGTCGGCCTTTTTGGTCTCCGCACGCGGTCGAGGAGGACCACCTCGAGACTTATCGCCCCGGGCACACAGTACCAACAATAGAAAGGTGAACAAAATATATTCTTTTCCCGCGAACTCCAATCGCACATGCGGCTTTAGCCAGCCACATGTCGGAATCTTAGACTAAAATATGAGGTAGACCGATCTCGCTGGCTGCGCACAACCAATCTCCGCGTCCCAAACAACTTTCTAAGACTGTAGTTTTCTTTACTTTGTCGTAGTAAGTGTGTTCAGACAAAAAAAGTAAAAATCATATTTAAAAAAAAACATAAATGCAATTTTTGAGCTGGCCTGCGCATTTCCTTTAAGTGGTAGGAGAACAATACAGACATACGGACGCAGTTTAATCTGTTGGCTTTCTTCGCGTGTAGTTAAATTCAAATGATACAAATTCAAATTACATGGTGCAAAGCACCGACGGAAACGATGCACGTATTGCTGCCTTGCTTCCGTGCCTTGAATGCGAAGGAAACCCCCCCTCCCCCATCTCCCCCACGTAGCTATGTACTCTGAAGACACCTGGCTACTTGCTTGTTGCTAGGTTAGAGCGAGGGGGAGAGGGGATCGAGATCGAGTGGTGCGGCAATCTAGAGGAAACAAGGCCGCTAAAAGGGGGTCGCGGGTTGCCTTGCAACCACGACGCTCTACGACCTCCACCCCCGCCACCGAAGCGCCACGCCACCCCCCGTAACACGCCCGTGGTTTTGTCTGTGGGGGTGTGGAGCTCTACAAGTGGGCTCGCCACAGCAGATGGGCCCCTCTGGATACACTGCACCTCCCTCCACCCCCTGACCCAGGGTCTCGCGACTGCCTGTCTGCGACGCGCCGCCGGGTGTGCGAATCACCTGCTGGACCCTCTATAACAGCCATACTCAACCTTTTTTTTATAGGGACCACAAATACCGTTTAGTCATAGTGTCGCGGGCCGCAAGTAAAAATTGTTTACGTGTAAGTAAATAAAAAACTAAATTTTAACATTTAACCATGTATTTACTTTTTATAAACATAAATATGTTAGGCTTTAACAAAGATAGTTTATTTAAACGTTTTAATGCGATTTTTGATACTGTGAACACTTTTTCAAAACTTTATCAAGATCTGGCTTGTTGCTGCTTGCTAACCTTATCACATCATCCAGATGAGAGTCTGTAAGTTTGTTTCTGTACACATTCTTTGTGTACTTCATTTTTGAAAAAGACGATTCGCACACGTACGTCGACCCTAAGAATGTTAATAGGATTTGAGCACTCCTTTGGACGCTTTTATATTTTTGGGGAATAATGCTCCAAAATTCCACATACTCCTTTTTTTCCCTTTTTTCTTTAAACAAAATTTCTAGGTGGGTGCCGTTTTTAAAATCGATGAATTCATCTAACAACTCTGGGTAATTACAATTCAAAATTGAAGCCAGCTCTGAGATAGTGGTTGTTTCTAAATGCCATGGATTTTCTACAAGCATCAAACATTTTTTAATTTTTCTTAGATCTTGAAACCTTTTATGAAATTCATCTAATAGTGCAGTTATATAATTTGAAATTGTAGAGCAGTTTTCCTCAAAAATGTCGATACGGTTCTCTGCTATCTTAATTGTAGTTGGAAAATTGTGCAGCTGTTTGTTCTGTAGTAATTTATTCAATTAGCATGAGTTGAATGTTAATTTAATGGAAATTGTCACGTGATTATGAATTCAGAACACAGTAACGACATCCAGCGCACACAGGTGATCTATATCTTAATTGAAATTACTAGAATGGTATTTCTGGGGTAAATATATGCAACTAGGGGCATGTGGTTCATACTGAAATTCTGTAAATTTTAATAACGTTTGTTATTTATGTTTTAAATAATGGGTTTGTGAGTTTAGATATTGGGCTGTAAAAGTAATTTATTATTTAAACCTAATAAATTTTAATAGTGAATATTATAACATTATTTTAATTATACAGCTACTTAAAAGCTAAAAGTTTTAATGTTAAAAGTGGACGTGGTTGAAATGTATTTATTATTAATACAGAAATTAGCGTGGGTGGGTGGGGAATTTATTGAAATGGAGGTAGGTGGTAGAGAAGCTGATGCAAGGCAGCGAGAGGGTAGGGAGGAACCAAGCCTCTACCATTGTTATGATTTTGATATTTTTGTTAATAATTATCCTTAACGGGGATATAGGGGCGTAACAAGTTATTAATAAGAGTTATGTAATCAACACTATATGAAAGAGGTTTATTTAACATTAAGGTTGTAAAATATTATTTCAATATAAATATGATTGAATATGAACCGGCGGAGCTATACTAATATACTGAAATATCAAATGCTATTATTTTATAAAGATTTAACCAGCCACGTTCTGAGTAAAGCCTAATTGGAGAGTCCCGACCTTGTTCATGATTCCGGAGGCTGATTAAGATTGTGCAAGTCGACGGCCGGACACACACATCTTCAGTGGTCTTCTCGTTCCAATGGGCCGACGACAAAAGACACCGCCCATGGAATACACTGCCCTATATCGGCTGCGTAGTCCCCGTTTACTGGCCAGTGGAGGGGGTTTCTGTGGTTTGCGATTTCATAATTTAAGCGATTACGACCCGTGTACTGGATAAATAAGTGAAGGTGTGATCAGGCAGGCTGCTCAACTAAGGGCCTGGCCACAACTCGCAACAATACGCAGAACAACTTGTCTTAAACAATAGGTTAATGACCTAAGAATTACATTTAACATAATTTATGTAGAATTACAATGCATAAATATCTCAAAAATCAATATTTTAATACAAAAGTAGGCGTTAGCAAATGGCAGGAGTACGAATAACGAAAACAATTGTCATGACATCGTGAAACTAAATGCCTTTACATTATTGATCCAAATTTTTACAGCATACTTCCACGGTAATATTTGTCACTTGTTGGAAGTTTAGTGAAAATGCGTCCAGTCACACAGTTTTTAAAGATCATAATACTAATGTTTACTTGGACGTAATGCTTTGCTTACGAAAAAATCATTTTTCGCTTATAAAATTGAAATGCCTGCACTGATATGAACGTAACTTCATCATAATACGAAAAACATAATAGATATCTGGAGTCGGTGTATTTCATGAACACGCATTTAAGTTAATAAATAATCTAGTGTTGCCTCAAATCACTTACATTACGCAAAAAAAATTCGTCAAACGTCACACCAAACAGAAAGTTGAGACCGCACTCTCATTATAGCGGAAGCGGGCAACCAACCTTGTCCGGTGCGTGGAAAGCGTTTTGAAAATGCCCTATATGAACGTTGATGCCATCTAGTAGCGACTGCGAGAACTACGACGTCGTAGGACTCTTGTCCCGTGCGGATTCTTACCCCTCATTACCCTACGCGCAAGGTATGTGACAGATTGAACTGTTTAATACGAGGATCATCCAACCCAAGTACCTCTCAAATTGCTCTGTAGTTGCATCACAGAAAATCTAGAAGTGCTTTGAATGCCTTACGACAAGATACTGCAGCTTCTCAAATGCCCAAATAGCCAGGACACGAGCTTACGTATGGACTTACAACAGGTACTTTTCATCCGTTCTTTGACCCATTCAGTAATGTTCTACAGACGCCAACTGAGCTGTTATAATTGCTGTGTTCATGTGAGTATCTCACATGATTCCTTCATGTTCCTGTGGCATAAAGCCATTGCGGGATGTGAAGGGGAAGAAATAGCTTCAAGTTTATTGAAAGTATTGAACAGAGATAATTTTAGGCAGTTAAGGGTTAATTGAGCAGTTTTTAAAACACTGCTATNCCAGAATAAGAACTGAATTAAGATCTTTCTTTATGTTCTCTAGTGTCCCTGGGAATATTTAAATGTTTTTTTATGCCTGGACATAGTTTCCTACAAAGCAATAAGGACTTGGCAGTTATTGAGAGACGCAAACGTGCATTGAAGGCCTACACACTTTCGGATATCAAGAAAGTTATAACTTCAGCTAAGACGACCAGACCATACAAAGTATTCGACGTGAATAAGTAGAACTTGTTTGACATACACAGAACAGCATATACACTCATAGACACATCAAAGCTTTATATATGTAAAGCCGCGTGGGTCCATGTATACCGTGAGCACCCAGGACTTGTATGTACTAAAGAAACATTTAATCCCGTAGATGACTGGAAACTTGGTCCTCATTCTTAAAAAGGGGAAATCGTATACTTATGTAGCAGCTGCAACATTGCGTTTTCTTAAGAAAGCTACCAACATATAAAAGCGGAAAGAAGAGAGACCTGGAATCCATAATGGAGTACATTCTACCTGAAAAAGAAAGCCTTCTAGAAGGAAATATTAACAATTGCAGCAAATCAAACACGTGTACCTCTGGTATGCAACGTGCCATTTTAACATAGGATTGTCAGCTATATATAATTTGTAAATATTATTTCCTGTAATGTTTCTTTCACTTAATTAAGCAAGTGCGTAAGATATAAATAACATTTGTCCGTGTGTTATATATATATATATATATATATATATATATGTATATACTAGCTGACCCGGCAAACGTTGTTTTGCCATTTGTTTATTATATAACACGTGCTCGTGACACGTGTTGAGTACTGTTGAGGTTATATAAAATTAATTAAATAACTGAACGTGAGAACTACACTTATATATTAGATAATTTAATAAATATTAATAAAATGGAAATACAAACAATTACAGCTTTGCGATCAATAATAAAGTTAATTAAGAAGTACACTTAATTATTGAAAATATAATTGTAAACACGTCACTACTACGATCTGAGCACAAATGAATAAGAGAAAGGTTATTGTGTGAGAGAAAGTGGAGACCGGCTACTCCGTGCTGTGTCACTGGGAGACACCTGGTGGGAATAAATTGTAACCTAGATCGATAAATGATCGATGATAATTGATCAGTTATCGACCTAGGGTAAAATTTATTAAATTACTAATATCGCTATAAAAATAAGGGTTGGTGGTAGAAGGGTGAAAATTTAGGAGGGTATTTATTTTTTGATGCCACATCATACAAAAATAAAAAATAAAAATTTTGTTTAAACAATAAAAAAAAATTGTTTGGGGGTGGCCACCCTTATTACTTAGGGGTGTAAAAAATAGATATAAATCTATTCTCAGACCTACCGAGTATACATAAAAAATTTCATAAAAATCGGTCCAGCCGTTTCGGAGGAGTTCAGTGACTAACACTGTGACGGGAGAATTTTATATATTAGATATTCGGTATTGGTATTTCCTCTGTTGAAGAATTTAAGATTATATTAGCCGTTTTAATAATATTTTCTTGTGACTATTAGCGACATTGAATGGCAAGTATGTTTGTCACTTAGGACCTTCGTAACGGAAGTGTAGTAAGTCTTTACATCTTTTCAGAAAATACAAAAAATAAGTGTGCATTTATCTTTACTTGATCGTTGTATGCCACTGAAAATCACTATGATGTGCCACAATGCAATAGAGATTACATACCTTAAACTAAAGACATAAAACAAGGATTGCGTAACGTTTTTTGATGGTTTTTTCTGGAATAATTAAACTTTTTCGTTTTCGCACTTAGCATATTTGCAATGTCAGGTCTTCAATTGTAAAGGAAAACTGTAAAGGTGCTGTTTATTTTAACATGTTAATCCTGTAGATTTAATTATCATTAAAAACATAGTAATGTACTATTAATTTAGTACGTTTGATGGCCTATATATATATATACGTTGTTAGCCAACAATGATTTATTTGTCGTGTTACGAAGAAAATTTTTTGCAACTAGTATCCAAGTGATTGTTTGTAAAACGTATAAAAAATTATAATATGTAGGAATGAAATATTTTGACTTAAGAAAATTTAACAAAATTGAGTCGAGCGTCATAACACAAGCACGCAGGCAACAGCATCCTAAATAAAGATATTCAACTTGTTTAAAACTACCGCTTGCAACAGGGATGTTCATCATTTTATGAATAAAGTATACACAAATAAAATTTTACAAGCAGTTTTAATGCCCAAGTAAATACACCTGATTCTTCCGATGTTATAGATTCCTTTATGACTTTGATATAAAAACGACCGATCTCTACGGTTTCTTTGGTTTTTTTAAATACGAAATCTGTGAAGTTAATTAAGTTCAGAACTGCGTTAATTTCAAAGCTTGACGTTTTATGTATGAGAGATACTTCACGTGCTTTATTACACAAATATTTAATCTCATAATAACCCTGAGTAGCTATCAGAAGACCCTCAAACAGGAAAGCGATGTAAAGTAATTTCTCTGCCTCAGGGTGTGTGTGTGAACGTTATAACGCCCAATACACGAAATTAGCACTTGCTAAATTAATAAATTAAACATAACATTGCACATCATATGAAACACAAAACAATGTATTAAAATGTGATATTGAATCACTATATTTTAATCACATAAATTAACATCGAGCATCATAAATAAATTCTTATGTATTAACTTGATAGTAATCTTAATATTTTATTTAAATCAGGCGTTGCTAGCCGGATGGCATTCCCGGACATATCGACGGTGACTGGGACGCGAGCAGTGAGCAGCTAAACCACCGCACAAGGAACCGCCTCCGATGGGGCGGAAGGCCTTGGAGTTTGTTAGTCGACACGCGCCAAATTATCTTAAGGCCGGAAGCGCGGCGGACACGGTCTTTTGTCCTTGATCGCCGAGATGAAGACGCCAGGAGCTGAAGTGTGACGACTGCCATAATACGTCTACAGTCATCAGCCTTCGGAGCCAGGATTCAGGTGAAGACGTTATATTTAAATAGCATCCAGATTAAAAAATCTTCTGTGGCTTTGTTAAATTATATTTAACTTTTACTATTTCTCTGAGCTCCTTCGATTTAACTTATATTTCATGTAACGATTCGTAATTAATATTTAAACAATACAACGATAACCTAACCGACCTACTTTTTTCTATCTCTGATTACTACGCATCTCCGTTAAATAATTAAATGTACAATTTTAACTAAACCTAACATTGTAACATTGCAACCATGCTTAAAACAGTTCTTCCTTTTTATGTTCTAGAGTGACGAACATACAGCCCTCTCAAAATTACGCGCTTGAGAAAAAAAAAATTGTTGACGTAGTAACAAGCCGCAACTAAAACTTAAAAATCTACGTTACTCGCGAACGCGCAAAAACAGGCTGTCAGCTTCAGTCCTCGCTTGCGAGAATAGCCAACCAGACTCGTGAATCTTCTGTGTTGACGCGCACGTTCGGCGCGAGCGAGTGTCGAACACGAACTCCGCTCCAATGGAAATAAAACCTACGTTAATTAAGGTACTTGTAATTCTAATACTTCTGGAAGAAACCGAACAGGGAGTGGTCGCGGATAATCTGCGGACCGCGCGGCTACGAGGATGTCCCATTCGAACGCAAAAATTAATAAACTTATAGCAACTGTCAAATATAACACCACAATACTGCTTCTTGTGTTTCGGTCATCGCTTTCGATTGGTGACCGCTGGCGGCATTGATAACCTTACACTGGAGAAGGCCCTGACACGGGACTTTCTTTCTGCCCATTTCATGGACATCAAACGATCGTATATGACAGGTTTGTTTATTGCCAAGATATTCATGGATACTTTTGTAATAATAACTACATACTTCGCATTTGCAACTTAACATTCACATAATGGTAATATAACTCGCGTCATTAACGGCAGAACGTTTCGCTGCAGCTGCAAAACTACCACCGGATATCTGCGCATGTGTTGTCCAGTTGGTTGCTTTGTATAACAGCTGATAACGATGCCGTCCATATTCGTCAGTGCTCGCCTCCTTGCATTAGCTGATGGCCGAATTACCGAGAGAAATTCTTTAGAAATGGCGTAATGGATTGCTTGAACCCTTTATTTCAGGGTAACCAAATGTGTACACATGTGAGTTCACGCTCACGAAGTGATGAAGTTGCAGTTACATTTGTCCTTTGAAGAAATAGTTCTCGACAACTCGACAAAGATTATTCTTGTGCCCGTGAACTTCATATTTTGGGGCATTTACTACTTCCCTTAATTATCTGAAGATCCTAAACATTTAGCCGTCCACGCGGCAGACAGAACGAGGTATCTGCTTTGATATTTGTAACCCTTATAGAGTTCGACTGGAGAGAGAGAGAGAGAGAGTAAGGAAAGTTTAGGAACCACACAAGATGTTTGATATACAGATTGTATTCATCATTTTAGCTGCGATGAATTGGAATACCGACAGAACCGTCGTCCGAAACTTATATTTGGTTCTGCGTAAATGGCTGTGAGTTCATTACAGGAGCGGACTATGAGGGCAAGGGCCTCGGCTAGGAACAGTGGTATATCAAAATATGCTTTCGGGGTAAGGACCTACCATCGTTTGATATTGGGGCAAAGGGAAACCTCCAGGGGTGCCGGTGACTTGCTCCCGAAAAAAATATTCAAATTTAAATTTTTATGTTGTTATTTTCCAGCCACTGCATACACAAATAAAGGATGGTGAAGTATTTATTTACTTTTGATAATTATTTAATTAATGATGATTACAATATTTAATTTGAGAGTGGCGTAGTAACATTTATTTTACTACTTAAGACAAAAGCTCTCTCATTCATATACAAAGGACATTTAATTTTATGTTATTAAGGTAGCCTAGTGTCTTGTAACAGCAAACCTGCTTTATTGCCTGGGCAAATATCAAGGTAAAGCAGCACTAGAATGTTTCGTGTGGCGATGCGAGAGTATTGCATGTATTAAGTTATTACAGCGTCAAAACAAAAGAAGACGCCTCTGTTCCTGCGAAGTCTCAGCGAACTTGTCGAGAACTTCGGTGTGTTCTATTCTGTGAGTTCACTTTCGACTGCGATAAGCTCGACTGCCCTCGAGTCCTCCGGCATTCGAAGTCCGCTCTTAACAATCCGCAGCTTGCTAAAGTATCGTTCACATTAAGATCTGAGTACAAGGATGCATAAGAGCAACTTTATATAATTTAAATACATCCCTGTCCGTTCTTCCGTGCAGATCATAGTGTTTCAGAATTAGGTATGGGTACCTGAGGCAACCTTTGCAATCCTTCTATGTACAGCGTAGAGCACAATTTTCTTCTAAACTAAGCTTCTCATCCCCCTCGTGTTCTCCTGAGGTATCACCCATACCTTCCTAAAAATAATTTAATCCACTAAATAAACACAGGAAATTAAAATTATATTTCCTGTAACTAAAACTAGAAAAAAATTCATACTTTCTTCTACAACATTCTTAAAGTGTGACAGATAAACAAATTCTTACAAAATGCTTACAAAAAAATTTTAATGCTCGATGTTTTATTCCCACAAAGCCAAATATATTTTTTTCATGATTATGTATTCACAAGTAAAATAAAGTTCATAATTACCTGTGACTCTGTATCACACTCGAGATTTCAGATTTCTGGGTAGAAATCGGCTTGTCTTTTTAACTTCAGTGAGAACGAACTAGTATATATAAGGGTAGTCAGGACCTCTTTTCGTCTAACTAAAATCATTATCTGTTATATTAAATTTAATATGTTTTAATTTTATAATTTAATGTAATACTGTAATTAAAATTTATTGCAGTTAAAACTGTTATTTAATAATTTAGATTAAAAATATTCCAACCAAATAATTTATTATTTCAAGTTTTTTTTTCATACCACACTTTATTTTTAATTTTTAAATTTAGATCATTATTGTAATTTTTTATTCATTACGACTTTTAAACGCAAAAGGATAAATTTTCAATATTTAAATTTAAAAAGTACATATTTAATTTTTAAGATTTATTTTTAAATTCAAGCAAAATTAATGTTATTTAAATTTTTAGTTTAATTTTAAATTTCATTTATTAAATTTAATTATTTAATTATTCAATTAAAAACTGTTTCAAAGGAATTATTAGATATTAATATTAACTATAATAATTTTCAATTTATATATTTACGTTATTAAATTAATAATGTTTTAAATTTAAATTTTTAACATAATATTTTTAATTTTAAATTTAAATTATTAAATTATTAGATTTACTTCTTAGTGATATTTTAAATATAAATATTATATAATGATTTTAATTATATGAAAAGTGGTCCTTATTACTCTTATATACTACTGAAGGTGCGAGCAAAATTCAGAAGGCCACTTCTAGCAACTTGTTCCACACCAGCAAGCATACACAAACTTTTATTTCAACGAATCATTATAAATATATATGAAGATGATAACCTTAAAACGTCTTACGAATGCCCTGAGAATCGCCTGTGAAGCTCTGAAAGGCAGCTGTTCACAAAATGACACATCACTTTATTTTAAAAATATCACGCAGGTGAATTTTGGGCAGTTATGGAACGCATGCCATCACAAGGAAAAAATTTTGATGTGATTTTAACAAAACACGTGTCAATATGTAAACGTTAAAAACAATACAGAAAATAAAATGAAGTGGTGGTATCTGCGAGTTCACCTGGCTTCTTTGGCACCCCTGTAATTCTACGATAATGCATTTGGTAGACAAATGGATTTATGTTACACCAAGCTTGGAGTCTAGTGGAGTGGAGTGGAGAGATTTGGGCGGCTCTTAACATCGAGGTCTTGAGAGCCAATGAGGGTGACGCGAGGTGTGTATGGAACAGTGAGGAATGGAAGAGCGGGGGAAACGGGAGATCCCCGAGAAAAACCCGCCGACCATCCAGGAGCAAACCCGCCCTGGACTCGAACCCGGTTCGTCTAGGTGGTAGACGAGTATTTTAACCCCTACACCACCACGGCCCCACCAAACTTGAAGACGACATCATGGTTCTTCTTGAGTTCACTGAGAATTTTAACTTCAGTAACAATTTTCTTGGTGTCACACAGTACACTTTCAATACAAAGTTTGCAATTCGTTGGTTGGGTAGTCGCGATGCCAGTATTTGATCAAAATTTGAAAATATTGAGACACTGACTCAAAATGTTGTAAAATGTGGTGAGATATCATCCCTGCAGACAAAGTTTCGAATTTGCACCAGTAATGCAGTGCATCAGAAGCGGCAACTCTCGTCTTTGCAGGGAACTGGAGTCAGTTGATTTTTTTTTGCCTAAGTATAACAAGTATGTCGGGCAAAATCAAACACCCGCCGAAGGAAAAAAATATCTTAAAGCACCTTACTTTAGCCCACCATATTATCTTCCCTATCTTCACAATCACTCGGATAGCATCATGGCCTTTGAAAAAAATTTCACACAAGTATTTCCACATATACGATCGATATACGATCGTTTTCAGCATACCTTCCCAAGGAAAGAAAGACTTATTAAATCACTTTCCTGTCTGTGTGTGTGCATGTATGTCTGTGTGTCTGTCCGTGTGTGAGTCCCNAGTAAAACCCGCCAACCATCCAGGAGCAAACCCGCCCTGGACTCGAACCCGGTTCGTCTAGGTGGTAGACGTGTATTTTGACCACTACACCACCGCGGCCCCACCAAACTTGGAGACGACATCATTGTTCTTCTTGAGTTCACTGAGAATTTTAACTTCAGTAACAATTTTCTTGGTGTCACACAGTATACTCTCAATACAAAGTTCACATTTCGTTGGTTGGGTAGTCGCGATGCCAGTACTTGATCAAGATCTGAATTAAATTGAGACACTGGCTTAAAATGTTGTAAAATGTTGTGAGATATCATCCCTGCAGACAATGTTTCGACTTTGCACCAGTAATGCAATGCATCAGAAGCGGCAACTCTCGTATTTGCAGGGAAATGGAGTCAGTTAATTTTTTTTTTTGCTTAAGCATAACAATTATGTTGGGCAAAAGCGAACACCCGCCGAAAGAACAAAATATCTTAAAGCACCTTACTTTGGCCCACCATTTTATCTTCCCTATCTTCACAATCTCGCGGATAGCATCATGGCCTTTGAAAAAAAATTCACACAAGTATTTCCACATATACGATCGTTTTTAGCATACATTCCCAAGGAAAGAAAGGCTTATTAAATGTGTCTGTGTGTGCGTGTGTGTATGCTGTGTGTCTGTCCGTGTGTGAGTCCCCCCACCCCCTTTTTCAATTTTAGAACGCGTGAACCGAAATTCACCAAACTCGGTACACATATCGTACTAAGTAAGGACACCAAACTTTTATAGTTTTCGATCACGCCGTAGACGTACTTTCAAAATAACGGCCATTTTAAAATTTAAGGCGATATGCCACATCTCGGAAACCATTCAACCTATTTATACCACATATTGTATGCTGACAGAGCAGGCTGTAAGCATTAAATTCAGAGGTGAATATTGAGTTTTTTGATCCCCATTTTGTAAGATAGTGCCACATGAAAAAAATAATATTTTACGTTAAATATCGAAAACTACTCAACCTATTTTCGCCGAATTTGGCAAGCAGTAATATTATCATTGGCCTGGTAAATTTAAGCAACTAAACTTAATAAAACATTATTTTCAAAATGGCGGCCATACAAATATTTTAGGTTTATTTGGCATTACTACCATGACGTTTGACCAATTTCAATCAAATGTTGTACCATAAAAGTATATATAACAAGTATCATATAAGCCAAAAAGCAACCACTTTTTTCTGCCATTTGTAAGACAGCATCACATGAAAAAGTAAAGCTTTTATGTTATATCATGAAAACTAATGAACCAATTTTCTTAAAAATTGGTAAGTAAGTAATAATATGATAGGCCTAGTAAATATAAGAAAGTAAACTTTATTAAATACTTGTTTTCAAAATGTCGGCCATACAAACATTTTATGTTTATCTGGTACAAATTCTATACCATTTAGTCAATTGCAACCAAATTTTGTAGGCTGACGATAAGTATTCGAAGCATCATATAAGCTTAACAACAACCACTTCTCTCCACCATTTTTAAAGACAACGCTGTATGTAAAAACAAATCTTTTACATTATAACTCGAAAATTACTCAATCAATTTACACCAAATTTGGCACATAAGAAATACTATGTTAGGCAAGGTAAAATTAGATAAATAAACTTTATAATGCACTTATTTTTAACATGGCGGCGATACAAATATTTTAGGTTTTTTTTATAAATACCATATCATTTAACTAATTTCAACAAAATTTTGTACGTTGACAGTATCTATTAAAGTATAAAATATAAAAACGCCACTTTTGTCCGCCATTTTGTAAGATAGCACTACATGAATTTATCAAGATTTTGTGTAATTTCTGGGGAAACAATCTCTAGATAGTCATTTTATCAGACAGATTCCTACCAAATTTGGCTGTCAAGTAGTAACACCGCTGTTGATATGTACAAATAAGTTTCAAGTATGTCAGAAATTTATTTTCAAAATTGTCGCTATCTAGATATTTTAAAATAGTATGTTATATCTTTGAAAACATTTAATAAATTCCAACTTAACTTTGTATGCTGGGAGTATGTATAACAAACATCAAATGTGTCTACATGAAGCCTATTTGTAGTACTGCAGTAGGTAATGTTATTTCATATGCTTTTGGTATGTCAGACACTTATTTTAAAAATGGCCACCGTAAAGCGATTTTAGTTTCGTATGTAATACCGTAGAAACCATGTAATTAATTCCAACAAAACTTTTTATGATTGTTGTATACATAACTACCATGAAATGCGTACACACAAAATATTTTTTGTCCTCCATTTTGTAAAATAGTATCACTTGACAAATTGAAATTATGTGAGCTCCAAAAAAACCACCGAATTCTACCAAGTTTTGTAAACAATTAGCACTTTGTCAGGCTATGTAAAATGATAAATTTTGAGTGTTCCAAGCATACATATTTTTTAAATGGCGGCCATATAAACATCAGATCTACAAAGTTCATGGTGAAGTTCACAACTATTACGTTTCTTTAAATTAATATTATGAAATGAAGAGCTGTCATTTACCAAATCAAAACAACAAAATATTTTCCGGAAGGTATACGTACCTTACGATTTGTTTGCAGTGTTCAATGGCTCGACGATGAAATGTTAAGTGGTTCACGATTGTGGAGCTCTCTACAGTGATTATTAAAACCATGTTTAAAAACTTTCAAACCTCTACGAACGAAAGCTCATGCAACCCACACCGTTCACACTGAACAGTCAATATTATTTCACTTTGATGTCTGAACTTTTGAAATTCTTTAGTGCGACCTTGAGTGGTTTCGGGTAATTGAATAAGTCGTAATAACCCAGTCACAGTATGAGAGAATTAAAATTTAATTATGTCCTCCAGAAATAATACAATTTGGAAAAGTGACGATAAATATAAACATTTATGCCGCAGAAACATAGTTGTAATAATCATCCATTGAAATCATAACAAAAAAAATTGGGACATTCCAGGGAAAGGATTGACCATTTAACATCGTACAAAATACCAATATGATAATTTGTGATATTAAATTGACATACAAATAAAAACCTGTAGGAATTGTGAAAGTTGCAATGCATTGTTTGGATATTTACATTATCTTATGGGCCTAAATTCTAATCTAGGCCGCAATTTTTATTTTTTCCCCCATTGTGTACCTATCAGTAACGGAGTAATTAATATTTGTCAGCTCGTGTAGTTACCTACAGTGTCTTTATAGAATGTATGTACCGAGATTAAAGATATCATTTTTACTTTACCGAAAACGTTTTGTGTATATTCCCAGCGTGTGTATAATACTCTGAAGTGGTTACAGCACAAGGCAAAGAATAATTACAGGCCTCTATGTCATTCGCGGTTAATTAAGAATTTTTGAAAGCAATGCTAATAATTTTTTTTGCTAATTGTATGCTTTTCCGTAGCCAGAAGTACAATTGCCACGTGGGGTCATTCAATTTACTATGCTGAAATAAATTTAAACTGTGAAATTATAAGGAACGTAAATGTAATAATAATTTGACCAATCTTACTTGTGTATTCTAAAATTAGAAACAAAATAGATTAACGTTTTCACAAATACAAATTTAGCATATTTTAAATGGGATTAAGACATGAAACTATTATTTTTCTCCTTGTGTACCACCTCAACTAGGTGTATACCATCTACAGTGTCCATTAAAATATATACAGTGAAAGGCACGGATAGTTTTTAAAAGTGGATTTCACAAGTTTTCGGTTAACAGTGAAAGGCTTAAAACGTAAATAAAATTATGCAACGTTGAATTTATAAAAAAAACATTATATTTACGTTTATAATTACAATAATGTTGCCTTAAATATCAGCCATTGTAAATTAGTGAGCAACCAACCATGTAACGAAGGTGCCTCGCGTTCTATAAATTAATCTCCACTATGCAGCGGAGAAACTGACATTTTATTTTGGGCGAGATCTTAGGCATTTTGTACATGTGGGGAAATTTAATTACCCTGTTTTATAGCTGGAAATGTTTGATATTATTAATCAGATCCATCGTGAGTGTCTACGTATTGCACCCCGAGGCACTTCACGATACATTAGTGCTGTGAACCCTCGTGTTAATTTCTGAAACATGCGCCATGGCAGGAGAAAGCAGTTAAACGTAGGGTACAGTATTAGTTACGTGTAACGCACAACCAAAACTGCTCAAAAAATTAATTAATTAAGCTGGTTTTTAACACAACGTACAATCATGATTAATGTAAAATTTATTAAGAACTTGTGAATCTCTATTTAAGATATTTGTGCCCTGGAATGTTAAACGCCCTCCTCTGGTGTAGGTTAACGTGCTTTTTCAGCCAAGAAGCTATGCTTGGATCCCACCAATAGGATGAATAGTTTTCTTATATTTATTTATTTGCAAGAAAATGCGCTGTAGTCAGTAGCCTGCCTCAGTCATTCAGTCGAGATAAAACTGTAAAAGTTAGTAAGCTCAAGTAAACAAATGCAGTGAAATAATATTACTTTTACTATAACCGAAAAATACTGATTGCTTGTAAAGGGGACTTGAGAGCGCTATAGGTTTTGCACAATCCCACTATCATTTTCCGGCTGATATATTCGATAAATCTCTGCTTATTAGACCACATCTATTTGAGTCAGAGATAACAAGTGTTAATATGGATTCTCCATAGATGACGAAATCAGTACAATAAACACCTCTGGGAGAAGTAGTACTGCTGTAGAAATAATCATTTTTTGTATGAAGCTTAATTTGAATCACGAAGTATTTTAATCGGTGACAGACAATTCGAGTTTAAATCCAAAATCATGTTCAAGAAAAATGTTTTAATGGCTATCAAGCAATTGAAGAAAAAAAAAACTTGGTTTATGCTTTATTATGGGTGGTTTATGTTGACTGCTGGGTAATTTCGAATTGTTCTTAACGTTCTATAGAAGTAATTAGTTGCGCCTTGTGATATACGGAGATCAGTAGTAGAAAATAGGCAATTCGGGTGCAGGTAGCAGGTAGTAGGATTCAGGATTCGCCTGCCAACTCGGTTGACGTCACAGGACGTCACACCCGGCTGCATGAAGCGGCTATGTTATAAACAAAATTACCTGTTTTGCCCCCAAAAATCACTTCAGAAATGGTTGATTTTACCACATATATTTCCCTCGCAATTGTAACAAGGTTAAACACTGTCGCGGCAAAATATTAACGTGTAATAACCACCATTAAGCTGATCTAAATACGGCCATAGGCTTAAGTTGTGAACATCTATACATAATGCTCTTTAAAATATGCCAGCATTCTATGAACAGCTGAAAACCGTAAACAAAGCATTTGACAGTTGAAACGTAGAATTCACACGACAGTGTTTTTGTTTACATGTAGTGAAGAATATGTAATCGGTACCTAAGAGGTGAACTTCAGTAGGACTTCAGAAAAGTGTGAAGTAACCGTGAAGGACCTACAGCAATCCAAGCCTAGTTTTTAAGATGCCAAAGTGCGTCTACGCTCTTATTTGCAAGAACTCGCACATTAAGACTGTGCTCTTCCAGCACATTGTATGTTGTACTATATAGGGCAAACCAAGTTCACAATTTTCTATATTGCGATGTGGAAAATATGTATATTTATTACAGTATATATGAGTAGTAACTGTTGCCATTTATGGAAACCTGTGGACTCGCGTTCGGGAGGACCTGGGTTCAAATACCAGTCCGGAAATCCTGATGTTGATTTTCCATGGTTCCCCGAAATCATTCCAGATGAATGCTAGAATGTTCCATGGCCGATTTGATATCCCCACTCTTGCTTTTCTGAGCAACTTACTCCGTCTACAATGACTTCGCTGTCAACGAGATCTTAAGCTCTGCCTACTATTTATTAAAATGGTTTGGTTATTGCGTTAATTTTAATATTAATTTTCCTCTTTTGCCTAACCAGAGCTCCAGTTATTTAAGACAAATATCGGTTCACAAGCAACCGTTGCAGAATGTTTGTTCAATTAAGGGTAAATGTTCCAGCTTGTGAATTTCGTCTCACAAACTTACCGAATAATTTCTTCACGTAGACAATGTAAAATAATCCTACACATACATGAAGCAGCTTTGGTACACGAACAATTTGTTAGCTTTGTTCTTTATTTCCCTTGTGTCTCTCCTTTTGCCTAGAACGATGATTAATAATGCCGTATACTATTTGTCAGTTTGCCGGTGATGCAGTGTTGTTGTCAGAGTCTTAGAGATATTGCTATTAGGACAAACATTATTGCAATGGGCATAAAAATACGCGTAACAGCCAGCTTCACCTTCGAGCATGTTTAACTAGAGAGCTCTCAGATACAGTTTACTTTGCTGAGTTGTAAAATTGTATTCTCGATCATCTAATTTTGAGCAGTTCTGTGGTTATAGCCGTTTGGTTTAATGTAGTCATGGCAATGTTGTGTTCATATATCGCGGTATTTTATACAGACTTCATTACATTTTAAGTTCAGTTTAATTACATAAATTGTTTCCCTCATATAAAATTCGTTTTGTATATATCACTAACCAAACTATCTAAAATCGTATTTTTCAAAATCATTTAATTGCTTATAAGTAGGTCCGGTGACTTTTCGCGTAAAAATCGGAGCACACAACAGACTTCAATACTATATAACACCTCAGCTGTTGTTATACCTCCATTGGCTGCTGGTGCCGTGTCCGTCTTTGACCAAGCCACTCAGGACTAAGTAACTCCCACACTGAACCTTCGTGATTCGTGCGCAAACTATTTACACGGGCCAGAACATTTTTTAGCCAAACAAAGAATCTGGACGATCCTATAGTGCTTTTGACTGTATCTTATCTCGAAATATTTTCGCGAAATATCACTGCACCTGCTTATAGGGGCTTATAAAAAATTGTAAATCCCTGTTTAACAATCTGAATTTAGGAGTAGCCTTCTAACGCATACTCGGCTCCACCATAGACATGTGCTTCATAGAAATTAATGAAGTCAGCTAGCATCTAACCAAGCAGATAAGCTAATAAGAGAACTTCGCTATCAACTTAGTTCAATAATACGATTTTAAGAGCTATGGTAAGGTATCGCAGTGTCGGAATTCCCGAAACACAGTTTTATCTCCAAGCGATACACGCAGCTATACGCGTCTTATAACAACTGTACGGAAATGAAATGGCAGCGTCCACTGCTTCTGTTCGCTCGTCACAGTGGAAGATAACGCTGTTTAATTTCCTGAGCTGCGCGCGTCCCCTTTCGGCTGGTGCATTTCCAGGTGTCGATGCTGTTGAGAGAGTCTTTCCCGTGGTAGTGTGAAGCGTGTGCATTACAACTAGCATGCCTTCCCGTCACCTGCTTACAATCGATGCAAACTAAGCTTCGAATAAGCTGTGTGACAAATTGTTCATAACTGAAACACGCCGGCTTTCAAGAGAGAGAGAGAGAGAGAGAGAGAGAGAGAAAAACACGTATATAAACTTTATGACGTTCTCTACAGACGAGCACTTTGTGTTTTGACCTACTTGTCATCCAGAACGTGCCCAAGGCAATTTGAATATTACAACTCACATCACTTTGCGATGCTACTGCAGGCATCTCGTCCCACGGTGCACTTAAGCGAAGCTATCGATTTACATTATCGCCTCAAATTCAGACGTTTCCTATGTGTGATGTTGTTGTGCTATTGTAGGAACGACGACTAGACCGTATCGCTGAACACGCTCACGAAAGAATTACTGAATGTTTGACAAATTCCCCAGTTTTTATCTCAGTCCATTATTCGTGTATTTTCTGAGGTAGTAGGCCTTGCGGCGCTGTCTTAAATTCTCTCATTTTTACGCACAGTTAACATTTATATGCATAAGCAGGAAAATCTCGTGATTAATTACATTTGTAGGCTAGACTTTGCAATCTTCTGTACGCTAGAGCATCAACTGTTCGTTTTGGCTGCCTCCTTTGTGACTAACAACTTTTATCCTCGACAAAATAGCGTGGAAATCAGTGCTTGTTTTAATACAGTTCTGATTTCGACCCAGAGTTGTGCATTGCGCGTTTAATGGACAATTAGCCAATCGCAAAATTAACTCAAATACACACTTGTTCGAAGTACAGCTTGTCCTAAAATAAATTCGCCACATTATTCTCCGCCGAATTATATTTAAAAACGGGTTTTTTTTTCTCGCGTAAATAGCAGTAATTAGCACTGCTATGTTTACGCGTTTAACCAGTTCGTGCAAACAGTACTAGAGAATGCAACAACGCACTACCAAGCAAATAGAGACACGACCGAATGTATGGAAGTTCGCGAAAGTCGACTCCAGTAAAGGGGCGAGGTCAGTACTGCATTGTAAACGACGAAACAAACATATCAATTTGCCAAAATCTAACGGAGGCTGCCGACACCTGACTTGTCACCTCTACCATTCTGCGTTCGTTTCGTTCTTCCCGCCTTCGGCGTTATCGAGACACACGTGAGTTAAGCAGATATCAGAAGTATTCGAAGTAATTAAAATAATTCCGTATAACATCAGATACGATATAATAGGTAAGGACATACGTGTATTTATTCAGCTGGTTTTGTATTTATTGGAATTGTCCAAAGCACATACAAGCGTGGAGTTAATGCATTTAGATCTACTGTGCCCACATAAAAAAGAACGCTGTAATGACACTTTTATTCTCTGATGTAATCGATAAATAAACGTGCATGTGTAACAAGAAATTCGAAAAATCAATACTGCCCTTTCTTTATTCTCTTGGTTCTTCATATCACAGAAATTAAGAAAATGGTATATAAGCAACGCGATAGTAGAAATTTTTATTTCCATACTACAAGAAATCGCCCTTGTCCGTATTAAAAATTTATTTTATAGTAACATTTTGACAGGGTACGAGTTATTTTTTTTCACGAGGGAGGGAAAGAGGAAATTATTTTACTGACTTTTGGAAATTTTGTATAAATACTATGATGTGATGTATGATTGAAAGCTAGCACAACATGCAATCATTTGTAAAGATTTTAATTTCTTTTAGGTCGAATATGATACCCAAAGTAATAATACTGAAAATTTAATTTATGCTATTCGCGGTAAAGTGAGCAACTTTGAAAGCCCTCTAATTTGGAATGACAGTGAATAAGTATGTTTTATTTTAGCCTTGGACGTTAACTTCCGAGTGCAGTGGAATATACGCACTGGTTTATTACTTACATGGTGATATTTATTTAAATAGATTGTTAAAGGGTAAAAAATTGAAGAAATAAAAAGTAACTAGTGCCTCAAAAGTGCTCACTTTACCGTGAACCGCCTATAGGTTATAACATTCTAAACCAATGGATATCCTATTGGTATTTTTAACGGTAGATTTCTTAGTAGCGCAAATTATGATAGGCAATTAAATATAATATAACAATAATAACTACACAAATTTATCCATGATAAATCAAATGTAAAGAAACCCCATTTCTTAATTTCATTATTTTGCGACGGAAAATAACTTTTTTTGGAAGGGAAATAATCTTTTTTACATGACCCAAGGAAAAAATATCTTATGATAGGGGAATCCCCTGGCANTCGCACGCTGCGTTTTGATCATTAACACCAATACATTTGCAACAATGCACATGTCAATAACTGCAGAAATAAGTCGGCTGTCACAGAAACAATATCTGTAACTCGCTTCAATTGTATCTCCCCCAAACATTTCTCTTTCTCACAATAAGTTTACAATAGTAATTTTTGTCCAAACTAGGAGTGTTAATTATCTTTCCCACACAACTTAAAATATTTAATATATTAATTACGAATTATTGTTTAGCCTAAATGATGAATACCTNATTATCTTTCCCACACAACTTAAAATATTTAATATATTAATTACGAATTATTGTTTAGCCTAAATGATGAATACCTGGAATTATTCGTATCAAAGCAAAAATTTTGAATTTACTAGCAGCCTGTGATGCCGTTAAGGTGTTATACTTGGAGAGAATATATTGCAGATAATAGCAAACAATCTTTGCAATTCTTTGAAGTTAAGGACAATATATGGGCCTAGCTAAATTTTTATGAATGTCGAAAGATAATCAAAATTGTTGTTCAGGACTCCGTCTGCAAAACACAACGGAGCCAGTGGGCATCGAGTTGTTGTCGATACACAACGGAGCCAGTGGGCATCGAGTTGTTGTCGATACACAACGGCGTCTTGAACAGCGTGCACAGGTCTCCGAACTAGTGGGACCGGCACAGTCGGCGGGACATCGGACTCCTAATCGTAATGACATGCTTCTCTCCTGAGACGAGAGGTCTTGGCTTTAGTGACGGTAAGTTCCCTAAGTCTATGTTTCTCTTACAGAGTTCTCCCCCTTTAGTCCCAAATTAATTCCACAAGCAGAGGCCACAATAATTTTTTTTTATTAACTTTAATATAAAATTTTAACTAATTATGTACACACATTAGGACAATTAATTCCATGCTTGTAAATTATGTATTAATAAGTTCCTCAACCGCTACCGTTTTTATAATACTATTATTTTACAATGAAGGGAAATAACACAGTTATGAGTTCTAGAATACGAGTAAATGCACCGTACAGGATAATGTTTGGCGTCCTGAAAAGTCGATGGTTTGTGAGAATATAATTAATCTTGTTTTCAGTATATTGTTTTTGGATTGGATTTTACGTTGCATATGATGCGTGGGCAGGCCATGGACTCTGTACTGCTCTATTTACTACTCTCCGAAGAAAAAAAAACCGAGTCAGTGTTTAAATTGTAAGTGACCTTAGTGACTCCGCCTACCGACTTACCAACACCACCGCGATGAACCGGAGCTGGGTTAACCAGTTCACGCCAGCAAATTGGGCTACATGTTGGCACGACGTTCGCCAGTTAGCGGCTGGCAACCTGATCAGCCAACAGGGAACCTTCGCAGCACGCAGTAGCCAATCAGACACAACGGCCCGTCTCCAGAGCTTCGAGCAGCTAATCAGAGGATGGGTACGCTGGTATCAAAGGAACAGCCACGCGAATCGTATTCGTTTACTTATCTACTCGAAGCGTGTCGGTGTTCCAAATTATTTATTCCGTTCGCCTTGGATTACTAAGGTTTCGCAAAGCTTCGCGCTGGTGGTGTCGCGCAACATGCATGCGCACCGGTTTGTGTTGAGCAGCGTCCCGTCGTTAATGTGATTTACTCGCCGCGCGCCAC
>NQII01008229.1:60675-74494 GCA_002778355.1 Clitarchus hookeri
CTGACGATTGCCTAGTACGCCAGACCTCCTCGCGTCTTCGACGGTCTTTCCTCTGTCAGTTACTCCCTGCAGGAATGCTGGACTAGGTCGTGGTCATGCCGCAGCCACAGGTTCTCGGCGGGTGAAGCCTGCTGTTCACAAACACCCCACCGCTGGTCACTGCTTCTTTCCCCAGGCTCTTAGCCCCCCACCACAACGCAATGCTGGGGACTCGGTTCGAAAGAGGGGCGTGGTCTGTCGATCTGCTCTCGCACTTCAATTTTAATGCCGGCCTCGGTGCTAGAGCAAGTGCTGTCGACAGATAGTGCGTTTTCATTTCCCATCGCCACCGCTCGGGTCCGCTCGTTAATCCGCCACCACGTCTGCTGTCACCATTATCCCTGTACCGTCTGCCGGGGTCCAGTAACGCGACAAATGAAACTCTGCTCCCTGCTTTTAATTTATGGAGGCATTATTAAACCCACTAATTGGAATTTGGAGAGGATTTGCCTTTAGATCGGTGATCCAGGGTTTACCTCACAATACGACGTCCACGATAACTTCGTGAATTGTCGACGTACATGCGAATGGCAATGGGATACTTTTATTCATGAAGATTATTTGCTCGGCCGGATCTTTGTAATGAGAGAATTCAATAGTTTAATTTAAATTTAATTGTAACACGCACTCTGTAGAATGTCTGTTGGGTAATTTAAATTTTAACTTCAGACTGCTATTATGTATGACTGTATTTATAAATTATTACATCATATATTATAAAATATGCACAACGGTTTACGTATAAGCTTACATATCTACGTTAAATTATTTGCTTGGCACGCAAGTCAGGGCATGGAAAAAATAAACTTTTTTAAACGATTAGCTTTACGTTACTTCGATACTTAAACAATAACACGCATGATTGCTACAGAAATACCAGTCTTGATACGCTGTAAAAATGTTTGGCCGAAGCAACCAAGAAGGAACCCAGCCAGATTACTTACAAAAACCATAATTCATTATGTGTTATAAAAGTAGGCTACAAGTAAATTATTCGTGAAGGCGATTTAATTTTATAAACTCACCTGTATCATATACAGACTATTAGAGGTACGATTATGAGACATGGCGCATAGCCAGCAACATCTTCTCAATATTTTCACGGTGCAAATTTGTACTTAGAGCACAAGTGTTGAGTATTTGCCTACACTTAACAAGCAATTATAAATACTGTAGTTTAACTTTTTCGTCTATCCACTATGCTTGAACACGTGTCCAGTGCTCCTCTATTATATTCATAATGAACATGGTATTGGGTAACAATTCTGTAATAGTCAAGCCGTGAGTACGTGTCTGTCATTTCCGTATAAAATTATTTTTAATTTAAAAATTGTCGCTACTCTTAATTAAAACAAAATTATAATATAACATTTTTTTGCCAATCATGGTTTTGGCTATTTTTGGTTATGACTGAGAGACTACACATACTTTTTTTTCTAAAAATCATATTTCACGGTTCAAATATCTATAGAAAATGTGAAAGGGAACATTGCCTCTGTCGGAAGAGGTAATTTTCTTTTCTTAGTTTTCATTAAGTGGGTAAGTGGGCATTTATGTTGATAACCCTCAAACGTAAGTTTTAATGTTGTAGTGGAGGGACTAAGAGTTTTTTTGTCCAAAACGTCTTAGGCCAAAAGTACTGCCACTTTCTATGAAATGTTATACACAGAAAAAAGTGTAATGTTATTGCAACAAATATATTACTGTTGAGGCATTTATTTAAACGTTTGCGTGGTAGTAAAATTAACAATGTTGTGACAAAGTTAGTAGTTAATGTTAACGATTTAGTAAGTCTAGTATTACTTTAAAGCACATACATTGTTGAAATGTTAATGTTAATAAAGCTTGTAAGTAATGTTATCGCAACCAAATGTTGCAGTACGCTAAAAATAACAGGAAGAACAAAATATTTTGTGTTACTGTGACATTAAAGAAATGTCCAACCAACACAAGTTTACACTGACTTGGCTTCGTAAAATGGCGGATAGTAGTGAACAGCGATAACCTCGTAAAACGAAATTACACAATATGGGCCCGTGATAAACAGTAATTGAGAATTATTTTCTTGGTAGATAACATTTTCCCTCCATAAGGTCTTTGTACTTATTCTGACAGCCCAAATGCATGGTCACTTACAAATACATGAGGAGTAAAGATGTCGTTTGTATGCGGCAATGGTGCTGGATCCGGTATGTTCAGAGTGCGTTTTCATTCAGCCGTCTCCAAAAAGCAGAATTTTTAAAAATTGTACTATCGGAATCTTTTCCAAACGAAACAATGTTAAGAAAAGATAAACTTGTAATCGGAGTCAGCGACTGCTAGAAGCACTACCGAAAAAAAAAAAAAATCTTTGTAATTGTAGTACAGCGAGTCACTCATTTTTGGCTTCGCCACCCGAATGTGTTTGCTATCTATATAGCCCATAAGCAATTCGGAAAATTTGCATGAATTTGAAACCCATTAGCTAATTCTTTCCAGGTATCTTCTGTTGGTTGAGGCAAGCACTGGCACGGCAAGCATGTCTATAAAGCACAGCACACTGTTCTGACAATCTGACTGGCCGTAGATTTGCCAATTCTGAAGGTGTAGTGTAGGTCAACTAAGTTGCAACCAGTGGGCAGATACCTGAGAAAAAGAAGTAACAATTAAAATAGCTATTTAAATGTCGTTAACAATTTTGTTGTTAAAATACACATATTTTCTTTTTTTTCAAATCGGAGTGCTAAACAAAAAGGGCGAAACATAAGGTAAACTATCAGGATGATGATTCGTGGTGCGCGCAAGGTCGTCAGTGTAGAAGAGAGTTTTGTTCTTTTGATTTATATGTACAGATTCGGTTTGCAAGGTATAACTGCTTCAGCAGGAAGAGGACTTTTGTAGTTCTGTTTTTTCCGTAAGCGTCATAATGATGGTAACCCATCGTTCACGAGTTTGCCTAGAATGGATCCACATTATATAATTTGTTGGAAGACAGTGCCAGTACATGAAAGTGTAGTAAATCAAACTGTTGTAATTAGTATTCACACATCGCCTGTTCTGTTTTCCTGTAAGAAGATGAAGTTCGAGCTTGGTGATGATATGTGGATTTATAGGAAGTTAGTTGGTACAATTGGAAATTTGCATCGATATTTTCAACACATTTTGAATACTGTGCTTACGGACATTTTTTGTAAAAGGACGAAGAATTTTACAGTTCAGCGGTACAATATTTTCTTCTATCAGCTATCAAGCCAAACATAGCAATAACATGTACGTCATCGTCCAAAATTCTGCGAACTGAGCAGGAAACCATGCCACGTGTCACTTGCCACTTGCCTCCTGCCACTTGTCACTTGGGTGTGGAAGGCCCCTAAGAGTCAGGTGTTTTTGTATTTTTTGCATTGCTGTTTCATACTTAAACTCATTGCATCAAGTATATGCTTTCTACTTTCGTATATAAATTAAATCATATTTCTCTGACGAAGGTGGTATTGTGTTTTCTACTATTTAATGAACTCTGTGTGTGGTACAGTTAAGTGCAGTGCTCCATTGAAAGCCACCCTCCTCCTACCTAGACCAGCTACTTGAAGCAGTTTCCCGCGGTTCAGACCGGACGATAAGGGCGACACTGCCACGCACATCAAGTGCGCCATCGCCCCTACGCGTGAGGCTCTCAACTGACGTGTACTGTTCTCGTCGTACTGCGAACACCTATGAGACATAAAACCGGTACCCTATGGTTTTATTGGTGGAAAGTCTGTACTGAGGTTCATTGCATGTCCCTAGAGTACTTTTGTATGTATCTGACACAAACGTCTTGAAATAGCGCTATGGAAAAGCCGTTTTTATCTATGTTGGAGTGCCCCAAAATAGTGTTTCTAACGTGCGTGATATCTTGAAAGTAACCCGACACGCATAGTCTGAAGTGTGTTTTCGTTTCGTAGAGCAGCATATTTGGTGCACGATTAATAGTTTCGTAATAAAATACCTGGGTTTAAAAACTCTGCAATGAGTTTCAAGTGCCAGGAAGACGTGCCCTTTAAGTACTCTGCACTTGAATAGTCTTGGCCCACATACGCCAAGTGGGAAATGTAAAGTGACTGTGCATTACGTACGCAACTGGCCAAGAGCAAATACGCAAGAGTTTCAGAGGGGGGGGGGAAGAGGGGAAGTAGTAAATTCCCACATCCCCTCTAAGAGGTCAACCTTGGTTCGGAAATTACGTGCAATTAATTCATGGAAATTATTATAAAATAGCAGGGAAGATACTTGAAAGACATTTTACTTCGATACTGGAAATCAAGGTAATTTTAGGGAATTTCTTAACACCCAGTGTGGCAACACTAACAATGGAAAAATAAAACATCATTTTTTGTCTTCATTTCTGAGTCTTATACTACCTATGTTTGTCAGTATTAACAAAAAAAAGTGTCTTGTATATCAAAAAACCGACTGCAAAATGCAAACCAAAAGTAAACGTTACATTGCATTTTTTGTTCGCAGTAACAAAAAATTGAAAGTAAGAAATCATATTTTTTCGTATTTTACTACTGAACAACAAAATTATGTAATTTTAAAAATTATTCATATTGAATTATGCTTTTGATATGACGGTGGTAGTAGTAGTAACTTTATGCATTATTTATATGTCGAAATGGAGTAAAAATAAAAATGTCAACATGTTAGATATTGAATATTTACTACAAAGTCTTCCCCCTCCCCCGGCCGGCCATCACCACCGACCTCTCGTGGCCCAGTCGGTAGGTGCGAATCCTAGGTAAGGCAGTTATGTCATAAGTTAGTTTATAAGGCATCCTCTGGTAAACCTTGGGGCGTATCATCGGGAGATAAGCCCTTTCCGATAGCGTCGCCCCACCACCAGCACCACCGCCACAAGACTAACTCCTGGATACAGCCGTGCGACTGACCACGCCTCTTGCTGCTGGCGAGCGCATTACCTCTCGTCGTCACCTGAGTGTGCTGCGGTCCGCAGTGGAGGACTGGTTGACGGCGGGTATTGTAGGGGTGACTGATGCGCTGTCAAGTGAGGCTCGCGATGTCGACATGACACGTCCCACCTCGGCCTGCGGCTACAGTCACCTCCCCCTCAGTTGTTGGTGTTGCTATTATTACCGTTACTGTCATGATTTATACGAATGAAGTAGTGTAAGATGCTTGTGCGTATGCACGTATTTATGTGCAGGTATAGGGGTCGATGTATATGTATGGATACGAACGTACATGTAAACAAATAAGTTAATGGGTAAGAAAGGGCAGTGGTTTGGACAGGACANAGGTATAGGGGTCGATGTATATGTATGGATACGAACGTACATGTAAACAAATAAGTTAATGGGTAAGAAAGGGCAGGGGTAAATATAAGTTTAAAACAAAACATAAAACACTAGAATGGAATCCTCGGAAGGCCGATAGGCTAAGTGAGGTAAATAGTTGTAGTTGTTGTTGTAGTCACCTCCACCAAACTTCACTCTCACAGCCGGGCTCGTGCAAGTTAGGTCTGCATAGGTCAGGAACAAAACGAGATTCCTCATGGGGGAGTTTGACAATGGGGAAACTTCTGCCGCAAGGTGTTGCTCGTGTTCCAGAGAGGTAGCTCTTTATCTCGCCGTAAGTAGACATATAATATATACACATACATCTGTATATATATATACAGTGATGAACTGAAGTATTCGCCCTGTCGCATTTACAATAACAACGTGTGTAATATCCCATGTTACGTTCGTACATAAACAATTATATTGCAACGTATGAAAGAATGAACGTTATCCTACGTGTCTACGCGCAGCAGTTCCAGAATCAACGAGCAAGTACTCTAAAGTCTCAAATTATGATGATGTGTCGCTGGGGATGCCTGGACAAATGCATTCAACCGCTTGACGTTTACAAGTGTGTCCGCTAGCACGTGTCAGTTCTGCGGCTTCAGTTGAGTTCCGTGGTCAGGTAGTGAAATTTCGACCTGCTGCAGTGGAACAGTGTCGTGAGATGGGACGAAAATTGAAGGAAACGTCCGTTAAAGAAAGGGGAACTATAGTAAGACTTAGATCAGAAGTAAAACGATTTTCTGNCAACGAGCAAGTACTCTAAAGTCTCAAATTATGATGATGTGTCGCTGGGGATGCCTGGACAAATGCATTCAACCGTTTGACGTTTACAAGTGTGTCCGCTAGCACGTGTCAGTTCTGCGGCTTCAGTTGAGTTCCGTGGTCAGGTAGTGAATGTTCGACCTGCTGCAGTGGAACAGTGTCGTGAGATGGGGCGAAAATTGAAGGAAACGTCCGTTAAAGAAAGGGGAACTATAATAAGACTTAGATCAGAAGTAAAACGATTTTCTGATATCGCACAAATTGTGGGAAGATGCTGTTCGACCGTCAAAAGTGTTGTATAAATATCTCAAGATCAAACAGTGCTCCCCAGCAAGGAAAGAAGCGGCCGTCCGCAGAAGTTATCACACAGGGAGCAGATGTATGTGGCGAATTCTATTAAAAGAATCCAAAAATGAGTTCGTCTGACATAACAGCTCAAGTGAAAAATATTTACATGAACAGGTTACGTCACGAACCGTACGAAGGGTTCTCAATCGTGCTAGGTACCATGCTAGGGTCCCACGAAAATAATCCCTACATTAATAAGACTAACAGGGATAAACGGCTGCATTTTGCGAATGAGTTGCGTGCATGAGATACTGAATTCTGGGAGAAAGTTTTATTTTCAGATGAAAGTAATTTCAATATTTATAGCAATGATGTTAAAATATTGGTGTGGAGAATCCAAACACTAAGTTTGAACAAAAGAATTTGCAGACCACAGTTAAAAAAGAAGGTGGTGGAGTCATGATTTGGGGGGGACATGTCAGCCTCAGGAGTGGTGGAACTGGTGTTCATCCAAGCGAACATGGACAGATTCGTGTATCTTCAAATATTCAAAGACAATCTAAGTAAGAGAGCAGAAAAACTTGGCATTGCAAATTATTTTCACTGCCAATACGACAATGACCCCGAGCATACAGCGAAAATTGTACGTCTGTGGCTGCTTTACAACACTCCACATACTTTGAAAACACCTCCTCAGTGACCAGATGTTAATCCGATAGAACATATGTGGAGTGAGTTGGAGAAAATCTGGGAAAACACCACATCACCAGCAAAACACAACTGAAAGAGTTACTTCAGAAAGAATGGTACAATATTGGCTCGGATATTACACAGAACCTTGTGCATTCCACGCCAAAAAAGGCTTACAGCAATAAAAAAACAGGAAGGTCATGCAAATTAAGTATTGAGATCAATATTAACGGTTTTGTTTTGTAATAGTCAGGGAATTGACGAATATTTACGTCCATGCAAGAAATGTCCTTCAAGGAGACTTCATGCATTATTTTCGTTATCTGTATAAAATACATTTCTTTTTTAAGATGAGAAGGTTTCATTGATTTATTCCTGAGACCTCTGCAGAGAATCACTTGTTAATTATTTCCATTGTAGATAGAATATTGATATTGCGCTTACCATTCTCTCTGGACGAATACTTTTGTCCATGACTGTATATATACACACATGAGAAATTCGCGAGTTCAGTGACTTGTAGTCTAAACTTCGTAGTCCTACATACAATCATGAACATATCAACAGCAGCCTGGTTTCTTGCTGCACGATGCAAGGCGATAATTGGGCCTACGCTTTCTGCCATGTTTATTAATGGCTCAGGGTTCTGCAGGAGAAGTCAAATATCACATGAACTAATTGAAACGGTGTTAACAACGTACGAGTTTTTGCATTTCAACTTGTCCTAAAATTAACCCACGCATTTTTCACGTCACGCTCTCTCTCTCTCGCGCTCTCTCTCTCTCTCTCTCTCTCTCTCTCTCTCTCTCTCTCTCTCTATATATATATATATATATATGTGGGTGTAAAATTTCGTGTTTGGCTAGAATTATAATACGTACATATATACTTGCACCAAACAGAGTATTTTATACCATTCTTCCATGCCCTCTAATGCCTTTTTACAAGAGTAAGCAGTACAAATACAATTTTTTTACTCTAAGTTTTCGTAAACACATATCATATTTAAAAAAAGTCACGAATTTAAAAGTGAAATAAATATATATATGTCATTATAACGGACTTATCGATTCTGTTGTAACAGACAATAAAGTAATTTTATAAGCCAACGATTTCCTAAATCCAGGATTACGACAGGAAACTAAAGAAAGTGTGAACGTATTTCGTTAAGTTTCATACAAAACGAACAAAATCCGATACACATGTAACTTAAATGCTACCTGGAGGCGAACATGTTTAGTTGCCAACCCGTTAACATTGATCTTCCCAACCTGAATAGTAAAAACCTTACCACGGTCTGCACTACGCGAATCCTAGGTGAAAGGTAGATGAAAACCTTACCGAAAAAATTAAGTGTTCTATGAAATTTTACTAGCAATATCTGGCAACAATGTATTGTAAATGGAATATATTTTTTTACACTTACTGCACTTATAGTAGTTACATAACATACGTGTCAAAAGTAGTCGGAACATGATGAGGCAAAGTGATCGTTTGGGGAAGAATGATAAACTGGTAACAAAGGAAGGTGCGTATTCGAGTCTCGGAACCAACGCAGTACCCTTTTTTTTGTGAATATTATTTTGTAACATTTCTTGCTTCTCTCTTATTTACTAATCACGGTTGTTTTTCAGAGCACCAATTTTCTTTTCAGTGTGACTGATATTACTGTAAAAACCTCTGCTTGCTAACCTATTTTAACGACAGTGCAAGGTTATCATTGTCAATTCTATATAGCCCTAGATCAAACAAATATTTTGTTTGAGGCAAGCTATATTTAAACAAACCTTCTTGTGAGGCAACAAAATCACATGTTGCAGCAAAGAAAGCGATTTCCTAGTGTACAGTCCGTTCTAACACAAATGCTTGATAATTACGTAAAACTATTTACAGCAAAAGCGCCGGTTCGATGTTAAAACGAAATGTAAAACAAACGTCACATCCCTGCTGAAACACGTGCATTTGACAGTTATTTTTGGCAAACATTGATCCAATGTTGGGAACATCGTGCCTAGAAGACGAAAATCACTCTTATACCAGCTTTAGTATATGGTGTAAACCACGTGGCTTGAACTAAGGGTAGGGCACAGTTTATAAAATACGTTCTTTGAAATGTTATTACGCTTGTTCTTGAACGAGTATTAATGCAACAACGATGTAACTGGGTTACGCAAGATAATGTAAAAACGCAGATGTTTTTTGTATAAAAACAATGAAAACAACAGAAGAGAAAATTCAGGCTACAGCAACATAAATCTATGGGCTAGAAAGGCAGGAGTCAAAGATAACCTGAAAAATGTTGAGTGATAAAAGAAATTTCGTGAGATTAATTACAGAAATTTATACAGAATTGTATTTTGTTTATGCACAAGATAGTTTTGCAAAATTATATTTTAAATAAATGTGTTTATTCGGAAGATTTGAAGATACTGAATTTTATTTCGAAATTAAACTTATTTGTTCTTCTTTCGTGTAATGAATATTTCTCAGCGTGTTACTGCATCAAGCATAACAAGTGCTTCAAAAGGGAACCATTTTTTAAATGTAAATCATTTTGTACTTGCAGACTCAGAGCAGGACACATGTCACGGAACTCGGAAACTAATACTCTTCACAACAAAATGTATTGGTAATTTTATTTTTAGTTTCTCTCAGTGCTGGCAACCCGCGATGATGGTTTATAGCTTCCTGACTTTTAGGTTTGGTTCTCAGAAATATTGGTAGTAACTGGTTCCAGGAAGCACGCACTTGTTTATGCGACCTCGTCACCAGCCGGATGTTAAAAACGGACGGTTTCAGAAGAGTTATTAACTCACGCACACGACCTAGCTCAACTTCGGTTCACAATGTCTTCACATTTTCCTACGCGTATGAAAGAAATAGCAGCTGTCTCGTGTTATAATCGGATACCCTACCATTTCGCGCAAAAATTGGGTACATACTAGGTGTGACAGAAGTATATCTTAGTTTTACATACGTCATTTGACCACAGAGAGTAAATTAGTGCATGAAGAGTAAATGGCGTGGCGGTTCGTTTGATGTGGGCGTTGCCGTTCTCTGGTTGCGCGAGACTCTCCTCGTGTCTGGTTGGCTACTGCATGTCGCGAAAGGTTCTTCATTGGCTTGGTTGCAGGCTGGGGAGTTGGTTACCAGGTGCTAATGGGCTCAAGTCGTTTCAACACTTTACTGGCCATCTTGCTAGTGTGCGTGGTTGGAGTCCGAGGGGTGAGCGGTTGTTTCACCTCTGTGGGCGAGAATAACGGCAGAATGAGCTCTGACTATGACAGCAGCCAATGAGCAAGCGGCGTCCGCTCAAGTATAGGCTATGGTGAATTGTGAGTCCCAGGATGGTGCCGTCTTATACTGCGAATTGAAAGGGTCTCAAGTTACAAGGTAACCAAATAAGTTCTTGTCGTTACGTATAGCCAGAAAAAAAAGTTATGCAGCAAATGCCACTGACCGTTAGTCCTCAAAGTAATCCCCATCGGTGTCCAGCACCTTTTGCCAATGTGACGGGGCGCGGTGGTGTATTGGTTAGACTTCTAACTTCCCACCAAGGTAAACTGGGTTCGATTCTAGGCGGGGTCCCTCCCGAATTTTTGCACGTAAAAGTCGTGCCCAACGATGCCGCTGGCCGACGGGTTTTCTTGGGGATCTACCGTTTCCCCTGCCCGTACATTCCGGCGCTGCTCCATACGTTTACCCCTCATCGGCTCTCAAGACCTCGATGTTAAGAGCCGCCCAAATTCTCTTCACGCTTCACTCACGCCAACGGGCCTTCAGCTACGACATGCCCTGGCATGGCAAAGAAGTCTACGAGTGTCTGCCGCAAGTTTGTCTTATCTGCGATTGATTTCTCACGAAGGTGGTTGTCCTGCGAATGGAAGAGGTGATAATCTGTTGACGTACACATTCCAACTGCTGCGAGTGAAGGTTCGGCTCGTTGGTAGTAGCTCGTGGTGCGCCACTTGGCGTGGGTGTAGCGGTGGTCTTTAGGCGTGAGGCACAGCTTCCCATAGAGTCCCATAGAGTGTGTGACACAGGACCCATTCGTCACCAGTGAGCGCTCGATCGAATATGGGTCCAGTGCAGTCGAGAAAGCTACGAGAAACAGGCCGTCTCCCGTTGTTGCTTGTTGGCTTCCGACAGTCTGATGGGGCGCCAGCTCAACTTGAACACCTTCCCTTCGTGTTGCAGGTTACGGGGACTGTAAAGCTGCGCGTTCAAGGTCAAGAAGCAAGGGAGCGATACGGGCGACACTAACACGCACCACTAGCACCTCATCGCTCTTACGCGCATAGTATGCATTGTTTCCGTCAAAATGCTGTACCGTGCAAATTAGATATATAACGCTGGGACTTTATTACATGCGATGTAAGCCCACAGATTAAACTACGTTCGTACAATCGTACTCTTCTGTTACCGCTTAAGGAGACTGAATAGGGAAGCTTTATAAATGCGATATTTAAACATACTTAATAATTTTTTCTCCATAAATACTCTTAATATGATAAACGTAAAAGCCTAAATACATACATAATTGCTTTTTATACCTTTTCTGGCAGAAAGTCGTATTTGCAGAACATTTATTTACCGAGATACACGTATTCGCGCAAATAACGATTTCGCAAAGAATGTTTCCGTACATAGTGCCCTTAAGTCTGACCATTTCATCAGACACCTGGAACCAAGCTCACATGCTTGGCTGCTGCCGTCCTCTGTGGCCGTCTTCAGGGCCTCGTCATCCAGGATCTGTGGTCGCTCACTTCAGGGTTCATCTCAAACAGAGAGGTCTCCCGACATGAACTCACGGAGCCAACGTATAACGGTGCGTTCATTCACAGCACTATCCCATAAGTCTTGAAGTATTCGGCTGCTTGATGCTGCTGCGGTAATGCCAACTTCAAAGTCATACAGCAGACAACCTCGGAGGAGCTACTTCGACACTTCTTCGCCACCGCTCGAGGTACGACTGCAGTGAGCGGGCAACGTGCCTGTATCGGTCAAGGTCAATGCCCCCACCCCCACCCCGACCACTTTACCTGCACGGGACGCGCGTACTTCCGTATCAGTCGTCACTTATTCCCATGCTACATCAAATACGGCAAGTTCTTATTTCGTATACCTTGTATAATATGTGCGAAAGAGGCGCTTTATGCTAGAAATATGCAGCAGACCATATTAGTTTAGTGGGATTAGAGTAATTTATATATGGAATCAACTCCTTTTCTAATTATAATTTTTAAAAACCCAAATTAAAAAAAAGAATTGACATAGTGCCATCACATAGTATTTGCCAAATAATTAAACAGGTAGAACTCAATAGTAAAATTATGCAGATATCTATGCAGCATCTGTGTGTGTGTATGATCAATATAAAAGCTATTTTTTTCATGGGGCATTCGTGAAATAACCCGGATTTTAACAGCTTTTATATTTTACTTGTACCCCACACCCCCCTCTAAATTTTTCTCGCGTACATCGTACCCATGCTTAGAAACAGTAATTTATCAAATGTAACACAGTTTTGGGGCACTTTTTCTCCAGGAAAGCACATAAATGCATTTAACAACTAAACGAAGACAACAAATTTACTTAATTTTCATGTAGTTTCATTTTCTCTCTAGTTTAAACCCAGTAAAGAAGTCATTCCAACATTTAAGTTCTTGTGAACTTGCTAGATCCCTTCTCACTAGTAAAATGATTTTTAGCAGGATTAAAGCCTTTAAATGAAGTAATAGAAATTCGTTAGAGGGCGTAATCAGGAAATCTTGGGGTCTCCCGGTAACAAGATTGCAAACTCGTTCTCTGCCTCGCTAAGTTTTCTTGAAGAACTTTTTGTTTTATACGTTCAAAGTTAACATCGGAAGAAGTAATTGCAGGCAAACGCTCGACAGTGAAACTCGAATTTAGTTTTGGGCTGATGTAACAGCCTTTACTGTTGTGTTAATTTGTGTCAGTAACAATCGCTGTCGTAAAACCGTGTGGATAGGGAACAAATTGCTGCTATGTAAAATGTATTGGTATAAATGCTTACATTTGGGCGAGGAATGAGTATAACTATGAAAAAATGACTGNTAAAATGATTTTTAGCAGGATTAAAGCCTTTAAATGAAGTAATAGAAATTCGTTAGAGGGCGTAATCAGGAAATCTTGGGGTCTCCCGGTAACAAGATTGCAAACTCGTTCTCTGCCTCGCTAAGTTTTCTTGAAGAACTTTTTGTTTTATACGTTCAAAGTTGACATCGAAAGAAGTAATTGCAGGCAAACGCTCGACAGTGAAACTCGAATTTAGTTTTGGGCTGATGTAACAGCCTTTACTGTTGTGTTAATTTGTGTCAGTAACAATCACTGTCGTAAAACCGTGTGGATAGGGAACAAAATGCTGCTATGTAAAATGTATTGGTATAAATGCTTACATTTGGGCGAGGAATGAGTATAACTATGAAAAAATGACTGCTCTTACATATACAAATAAACTTCGACAGGCACACATCTGCTGGTAGAAGGTAAGATTTCAATCTTTAAAATAAATGCCCAATATCAAATACATTATAGTGAGGGATACGGAAATTTCGCGTTTTAAAATACCTATAGGTTAGACTCCACGTTCCTGTGTATTTTCGGGCCTCGAATTTCTTTTAACTAGCTGCTGCCCATTATGTAGCCAGTTTCACATCCGACTAGGTGGCACGGGATTAGGTCCTTGCTTCCTT
>NQII01008230.1:3797-74650 GCA_002778355.1 Clitarchus hookeri
CGTACGCGAAAATCCACATTTTATCGCTACCTCGGAGATGCTATGTCCCATCTCTCGTGCGCCGACTATAACACCACGTTCAAACTCACTTAAATCTTGATAACCTGCCATTGTAGCAGCAGTAACCGATCTAGCTGCCGACCCCATCGCGTTACTCTGATTGGTTCCATACCTCTGTTATTTGCATACGCACGACGCCTATACCAGTTTTTTTTTTTTTTTGGCTCTTCAGTGTATTTTGTTATTGAAACAATAATTGGGTCGTTGAAAAGTGTCAAAGCCAGTAAAAATCGCTGTCAGTAGCCCTATGTTTAAAATATTTATTCTTCTGTAAGACAATGTTTTAATCTTAAGCGATGATTCTGTATCTTTCCTGAACAGATTGCTGTATTAAATCCGCAAACTCGCCCCTTAAAATTCTGAGGAAACAGAATACGCTCGAAGCTTGTTTATGCTATTTCCTATCGCCTTCGCATGCTTCCTTATAGCCGGATGTAACCTTGAGGCGTTACATTTTGTTTTACTAAAGAGGCTCCTTTAAATGGAAATGTTATAGATGTTAATATAATAGGTATCATCTGCAGNCATTTTGTTTTACTAAAGAGGCTCCTTTAAATGGAAATGTTATAGATGTTAATATAATAGGTATCATCTGCAGACGGAATTATTTCTCTTAAGGGCACGTCCACAACCGATGTGTGGTTTTAACATAATACTGACGTCTACAACAAGCTGTCAGTGTGGCATAACCGACGTAACTTAATCTTACTTGGTGTAAATATGACCATATTTCAGTTTCTCAACGCCCGCCAATAAGAACGAGTTACGACATAGGAACTGCTGTCGTCAAATAATGTTCGAATACACCCCCGTACATAAGAATTCACCGTCTCATCACCTCTACTCGTGAGAAATATCCAAACGAAACAAACAAAGAACACATGACAAATCAACCTCGTATCTTTGAAATGAACCAGTTGCCACCATGCCTCCTAAGAGTAAGGCGTTGCACCTCATGGCCAGTGATAAACAAAAATTAATTCATGACATCGAAAGTGGGGTGTCGTTTGCGGACGTGTCTAAGGACTGGGGGGTGACGTTATCTACTGTTTATAGAATTGTGAATAAGAAAAAATTGAAAGTAGAATCCGAGTGCACCGATGGGCACTGGTAACACAAACTATCACGAGTTGGAGAATTCCCCGAACTAGAACGCTGCCTGGTTGAATGGATCAAAGACCGCCGAGCCGGCAAGATACGGTTGAGTGGAGTTTTAATTAAACAAGAAGTTTATGATTTTGCTGAACATCTACACATCGCCAACTTCACTGGTAGCAGCGGTTAGCTTGGAAGTTCTAAAAACAGAAAAGGTCTAGTTTTTAAAAACAGTTTGTAGCTGAGTAACAATGTTAATGTCAATGTTTGCAATCAATGGATTGCCGATATACCATCTCGTTGGTCTTGTTACAGTCCTAATGACGTGTTCAATGCCAACGAAACGTCTTTGTTTTACAAATGTCTCACCACTGCAACGTGTTCATTTAAGGGTGATCAATGCCATGGCGGTAAATTTAGAAAGGAACGCACAACACTACTTCTTGGTGCCAACATGAGTGGGACCANGGTGATCAATGCCATGGCGGTAAATTTAGAAAGGAACGCACAACACTACTTCTTGGTGCCAACATGAGTGGGACCGAAAAATTACCCCGTGTTGCTGATCGGCAAATCCAAAACACCGTGCTGTTTTAAAAGTTTCAAGACTTTGCCGGTAAACTACAAAAACAATAAAAAAGTTTGGATAACGCGGGATATTTTCACAGATTGGCTGAAGGGTCTCAACCGATAAATGAAGTTGGGGAACAGAAAAATCGTGTTAATCTTGGACAATTGCTCTGCCCACACCACGTTGCCTAAACTCGATCACGTGAAAGTTAATTTTGTTCCTTCCAACATGACAAGTAAATTACAGCCCATGGACCAAGGAATTATCAAGAACTTCTAGGTCCTGTACAGGAAAGAAGTAGTCCGACTCATTCTTTTTTTCATTGAGCAGACTTCACAGCAGCCAGACATCACCATACTTTGTGCAGTGCGGATAGCTAGGAAAGTCTGGTTTGACGTAAAAAACCGACCACAATAGCCAACCGTTCAGGAAGTGTGGGTTTGGCATCTCGATCGGAGAAGCGCCGGAAGATGGAATAGAAGAGGTAACGAGGCAGGAATGCATTTATAAATCGATAAAAGGCTTTCTTCTTACAACAATGTCTTTGCTTTCACAACGTTCTCGTCGTTCACAGATGTTTTTGATGCCCACTTCTCAGCTGATTTTGCACACTGCTTTCGCCCTCCTTAAAAGTGCTTCCACCACGTCAACAGGGCCGATCTGCCTATCGCGTCTTCACCGTACGCTTGTTTGATCATCTCAAACTTTCCCTAGCTATTTTTGCGTAACTAGCCACACAATTCGATAGCAGTACTCTATGGGGTTATGGGCGATATATACTTCTCATCGAACATTGTAATACACACTGCAGTTCATAGCGAGCAAACAAACGACAACTGCGCATTGGTTTTACTTATACAAACAAAAAAGCCATATGATATCTTTACGAATTACAGTCACAAAATCATTTCCATAGAATCGATGCAGTGTTGCTAGCCCACGAACATTCGGAATAGCCCTCGTCCATTTAATATTTCAACAAATAACTTGAACATCTAAATATTCCAGTAGAATGAAAACCACGATGTAGCGAGTAATTGTTCTTTCAGACCCAGCGCCACCAAAATTGACAGCATCGTCAGAAGATTTCTTCCGTGTTTGGGATTACAATCAGTTTATATTTTTTAGCCAGTTTGACCGATAGAGCTTCTGTCCCGTTAGACACTCTCCAATTTGTTATACTTTTTATTCTACACTTCACATGACAACTTCCTTTTATCTTTTTTGCAAGAGCAGTTGTCAGTTATGCGGTCTATAAAAATATGGGTTTCTTGTCGTTTGTTAGGAAGTTGTATTTTAAGCAGGTTATTAAACCGGCGGACAAAGTAAGAAGTATATATTTGTCTTGTACTGCGCATTACGAAATTTTCGTAGATTCGCGAGAGACTGATTGATTTTTCTTCCGACATTATTTCAGTTTTTACAAGTACTTCTCCATATACTTGTCAGTGCAAAACCGACTGAGATCTGGAAGTTAGTTAGATAATAATTTTCTTGGTTTTTGTTTACGAGAATAAATATCAAATCTTATGTCGCTCTGACACTAACTTTTGCATGTAGACTGAAGAACTGAACTTCTCACTTTAAATCCACGAAGATAAACTTTTCAAAGTTTATTTTTTATCCCGAAATGAATAAACTAGTTAAGCATACTGAAAAATATAATTTATCTTTACACTTATTTACTGTTTTGCATTTGTATCACACTGTTATGCACATCATGGGCAGACAGTTGGATTACAGTGAACACGATAACACGGATACTGTATAACTTAAATAGTATACAATTTGGGACTTTCCACAGTTCAACTGGAGCATTTATAGACTCGGAATCACCACCATTTGTGCCAACACAGAAATAAGTAAACTGTAAATACATTTTATCTGTTTTGCGAAAGATAAGTTTATTATAATTTGAATACCCATAACAGAGACTCTATGTCCTAGGCCGTTAAGGTTTTACTTTGCGAATTTGAGTTTATGGGTTTGAAACCCGGATCAATTTTGGCTGTAAGAAGTAAGCTTTGGTTACTTTAGCTTCATCCCTCGATTACCCTAACAGCGTAGAACAGGGAATTAAGTGAGTTAATTCATATAAAAAATTTGCATAACTTTTCTTGTTCACAGCCAATAATCAGATTTCTACAGGAATCGTATAGTTCAGAAATGAACGTACAGGCGTAAATTTGTGGAGAAACAAAAGAAAGTAATGCTGACAAAAGTCACTAAACTCAATCGTTTAGAATATACATATATATGATGCAGGAAATCTTGATGTGATGTGTCATAATAGAACAATATAAATTCTCCGAGTAGACTTACCCTGCCAAGTAGAAAATAGGCTGTTTCCACACAGAGTACGAGGGGTCAGGAACAGCACGTGACTTGAGCACTGTGATCCCGGGCGAGTTCAGGAACACTGTCACATCTGCAGGAGAGCATGACGAGGGCAGGCAGACACCAAGAGAAACCTGTCGCACCTGCACAAAGAGTCACTAGTACTAACACGTTCCAACCGAATGAAAATGACAGAGAACCTCGCTACAAAAAAGAGCATCAGATTAAAAATCCACTGTAACAAATATCTTTAAAACAAAATATTAGGGAGTTAAAAAAGCTCTTGGACACTATACACGGATCTGAAAAGCTTCGACAGACATTATTGCCAACTGACTAACATCTAACATCAGTATAGTAATTAATAATATTAGAAACACCAGACGCACATTCGCAACCAGTCTCTGATACCAACACTTATATACAAAATCAGAAGGACGGCTGGGAAACACCCACCGACCAAAGTTATCACTCTACGAACAGTCCTTTACTTCAACACCAACATACCAATTCCATGATGCTGGCATGTACGCAGAAACATCTGCAGCACACAAAAAACAAACGGTAAAACCAACACCATCGCACAAACCTGAAGAGTGCTGGTCATTTTGCAGAAAACTGAACAAAATTCCTTTGGTAACAACACATTTTTACCAAAATGAGAGGTTTACAGGAAAACTTTAAAGAACAGTAGGCACATATCCATAAAAAACCATTAAATTACATAATTTCGCAGCAGTTAGTAGTACAAGCAAACTCGCAGAAGTGTAGTCAGTCTACTCAGACACGAAAATCTTCATACGCAAAGCTCGGGAGTTCTAGTATAAGCCCCGAAACTGCGCATATAGCCTTTGGTCTTAACGCCATCATAATATTTCATTATGACAGTTAAACTCACAGAAGCCGTTCCTGTACAAACAACCACAGGTACTGACACTTTCGTATTAATTTTTTATTATAAATACGCGAGGAGACAAGGAATTATACCCCATAGCGCCAACACAACTACCACTGGATTTGAACAATCAACATTTAAAATAAGGGCAACGTCTAGTCTGAGACATCAGNAAATTCCTTTGGTAACAACACATTTTTACCAAAATGAGAGGTTTACAGGAAAACTTTAAAGAACAGTAGGCACATCTCCACAAAAACCATTAAATTACATAATTTCGCAGCAGTTAGTAGTACAAGCAAACTCGCAGAAGTGTAGTCAGTCTACTCAGACACGAAAATCTTCATACGCAAAGCTGGGGAGTTCTAGTATAAGCCCCAAAACTGTGCATATAGCCTTTGGTTTTAACGCCATCATAATATTTCATTATGACAGTTAAACTCACAGAAGCCGTTCCTGTACAAACAACCACAGGTACTGACACTTTCGTATTAATTTCTTATTATAAATACGCGAGGAGACAAGGAATTATACCCCTAGCGCCAACACAACTACCACTGGATTTGAACAATCAACATTTAAAATAAGGGCAACGTCTAGTCTGAGACATCAGNTAGCGCCAACACAACTACCACTGGATTTGAACAATCAACATTTAAAATAAGGGCAACGTCTAGTCTGAGACATCAGCAGCAGCTGCGTGAACTGCCATCGAATTCAATAGTCATTTTACTTTGTTTAAGGAGCAGGCATGAATAAAAAGCTCCTGCGACCAAGACTCCGAACTAACAATTAGTGAGAGGAACAGAAAATCCAGAGATATTATAAACTTCTAAACAAACACTGAAACATCTCCATGTGCACCTGCACAAACATCCACAAAGGCACTATTTTCATGCACAAACCTAGAAATTCAGACAAACTTCACCAGAAACTAGTCATTTATGCAAAAACAGCAACTTAAGTTAACATTTTTATACCAAAACTTTACGAAATAGGCCAGTATAACTGAGGTACGGTCAGTCGTGGCTCGTGGGTTTCAGCACAGTATTTGAGAGTGGGAAGGAGAGTGAGTTTAATTAACTACATTTGTTTATTATTTTTAAGTGTGAAAATAAGCTTTACAATATTCTAGGGTTGTGCGAAAGTAACTTTTTGTTTAACAAAACAAAAAATAAAAATTTGTTGTTGGATTTCATNACAATATTCTAGGGTTGTGCGAAAGTAACTTTTTGTTTAACAAAACAAAAAATAAAAATTTGTTGTTGGATTTCATGAAACTGATAATTAAAATGAAACATAATTTTTTAGAACACAGCTTTAACGAATGTTAAACGAAAATCTTAAAATTTCATTATTTTTAACTAAATACGTGCACATAATCAACTGAAGTCAATTAAAATTGTGAAATCAAACTTGCCTAGTGCCATTAATGGCAATTTGTGCTTATCATACATGTCTCGATGAAATTTTCTTTTATTTGTCTGCTGCCTACTTGATGAAAGCTGATAGATTTTTTTCGCTAGTAAACCCGCCCCATTTATTCTGTTNTTTTATTTGTCTGCTGCCTACTTGATGAAAGCTGATAGATTTTTTTCGCTAGTAAACCCGCCCCATTTATTCTGTTCATGTTCAATTTAATTCAAATGTATTGAAAGTAGCATAGCTACAAACCTCTAGCTCCAAAACTCTAAATGCCTCAATTCACACCTGAAGTAATCACCAGCTTGACGACAGTATAGCAATATAAATGCGCGTATCAGTTGCCCGTCCCACGACAGCCTGTGAGGGCTGGCAGTCTTGCAGCCCACGTGCGCGCGAAGAGCGAGGACCCCTCCCCCCTGTCAAGCTACAAGCACTCCGTGTCCCGCCTCCGGCGTGCGCATGCGCTAGTGAGGCCGAGCGGGCTGCCTCCTCCGCAGCCGAGCCACGCCGCCCAGTCTAGCGCTGTACAAGCTTCATAAACACGCGTTGCTCAGTCGAGGGGATCGGCCGACGATTGTTGGCAGAGTAGAAAGCTTGAAGCAATCATAATAAGGTTTCTCTTAAATTGAGAGCAGCTGTGACATAAAAAATTGTTTACTGTAATTCACAAATAATTCANCTAAGCACAACTTCTTCGGATGCATTTTAAACTAGCGTTCAAAAGTTTTGAAAGGGACACAAATACAACCAATTTCAACCTAACCTTGTTTATTGGCATTATATATTACTACAATCAACTATGTCCACACAAAACCTCTTTTATCCGCCGTTTTGTAAGGTAGCACCACATGAAAAATAAAAGTTTTGTCGTAGCTCAGGAAACAATATACCGGTTTCCGCCAAATTTTGGAACCATGTAGTACTATGGTAGGCCATGTAAACTGATGTGCTTTAAGTGGCTCATGCGCTTATTTTCAAAACGACATGGGATAGGCAAATTATCAGAGAGCACGGCAGCATCGATACAATGTAAGTATGCTAGCACACAAGATACCGATTTTTCTCTACTTTTGTATTCTTTGCGGCGATATATTGTTTCAGCTGCACCCCTTGCCCTTGAAAACTTTATGACCTCTATCACTGCTTCATGTTTCATGACTCACGCACCCACAAAGGCCTCTCGATGTCGGCCATGATTTGCAATTGCCACAGCGTGTGCCCAACATACTTTTTGGACTGAACATAGAAGACTGCGAAAATGTTTGCCCACGTGTGTGTTTGTTTGTGTGCATGTATGTAATTCCTTACGAAGTTTTAACACTGGTAAGACAAAATTAATGTAGCTTATATGTTTCCTCGCGATTGAGGCAGCCGTCTATCCATGTTGTGTAGCATGTCTACCGTCAGAGACCCCGGACCAAACTATGTTAAATATCTATGTTAGTTCAGAAAAAAAAAGAGGCAGTGATTTTGAAATATTAGGCTTTTTGTAAATTTTTTTTTGGCAATCAGAGGCAAATAATTTTAATCAAAAGTTGTATAAAACAATTGTTTAAAATCACTTTAATGACACTAAACTGTATTCTGACGAGGACGTGTATATTAGTTCACAGTTAGTCTTTTTACTAATGCACTGTAAAAATATTTGTAATATTCACTTAGAAATTGTTTGTAATTTCACAAATTCTTGTAACAACACAAAGATTTTCTTTTAAAACTACTCGTTTTTTGAACTACAAGGGCCGTGTTTGTAATAGACTCAAGAAATGCTTGTACTATACTGACCCGTATCCACGAGCTTCAACAAAATTGCGGACACTCATCAACGTAAAACCGTATATAGATGTTTTAATAACGTAAAACACTTAAAACAACGCAAATAATCACAATGAAACGACAATTTCAATAAAACGTGACCGTATTACGCATTAACTGTTAATGTTTTCTAGCTACATAGAACTCTTAACATTAAATAAATGTATTATTCTTAATCAAATAACTTCCTTAATAATTTGTAGGTACTTGCGGCTATAGTTACTATAAAAATAAACATTTAAGTCAAGTGGGTCTTGCGGTTAAGAGTGCGGGCTAATAAAACAAGGGGTGTGGGTTCTAGTACCCGTGCAGACTCAGTTATTTACATCACGAGGGGAGGTATTAATGAGCGTTTACCCTAAGGCTGAAGATCCCAATAACATAAAACGACATTCGGAGAATTGTAATTTAATTTCACTTCATTTCCGATACGTAGAAAAAATACATTTAAAATAAAAATTTTCAAAGGCTTATATTTTCTTATTATTCAGTTTAGGTACAGAGTTCTTATATTTACCACTTGATTTTGCCTAAGGAATCACCCCGCGAAGTTTGTCCGTCGAATTCCGCTCCTGTCTGCACACACACACACACACACACACACACACACACACATTTCTTTTATTAGTAATGAAATTTCACTAGTGTTAACTGTCTAGAGCTTCGAAGATGAATGCGAGTATATAATATACGATTCTTCACAGTTATTTGCATTGTAGTCACTGAAGCACAAATGTGAAATGAATGAACACGCAGAGTGGCATGCAGATGTGCGAACGCCAGGACGCACTGCCAGGACGACCGGCGGAAGCTACCTACCTGGGGAATGGCGACGCTCACGTTGAGCAGCAGCGAGGCGACGAAGAAGTGCACTTTGAAAGGCAGCTCCTGCTCTACGTTGTTGAGGTCCTCGCACTGCGTCAGCGAGCCCAGCCAGAAGTTGTTGCCCCACATCAGCTTGGAGCTGTAGCGTCCACTCGAGTCCCACACTGCACACGCAACCACACCCTCTGTTTGTCTCCGTCGTTCCTCATTCACCTGGTATGTCTGGTCTATTATTGGTCGTTCAAGGTTAATTATGCACCTTTGATGACAACATTTAGTAAACTTAACTGCCCCTGCAGGCACATATTTTAGCAGGCGTACTGACTGGCATGCGCTCGGTAAGTTGGGAACGACAGAAGAAAATTAGTTTCATGTCTTAACATTGAATTGTAAGTGTTAGGTAAAAATTGGCAAATAATAAAATTATTTCTTTTGCTTTCTGTTTTTTAAAACATATAAGCCTAAGTCTAAAAATTAGCAAATTTGTAAAATGTATACTTTTCTAATAACTCCACAATTGTACTTGATTAACGCATGATAAAGTGATCAGGCCCATGACAATGTTAATTTTAAATATGGCGTAAGAATACACAATGCGCATACAAGTATATATTATGCAGGGCTTTCAAAAGTGTGTAGTTTACTGTGAAAAGCCTATAGCTGCGTTCGAATTCACCGACACATACCCCCACTTCAATTGCCCTTGATCCCTTCACTAAATACAATTCCCGACATTATCTTGAATCCTTCGTGACGTAGTTCATTACCAGTGATGAGGCAGACGGGAAATACCATTGGCTGCATGAGATCCGTCAATGTGCGCCACCTCTCGTTGAAATGCTGTGACGTCTGCCTCATCGCTAGCAACGAACCGTGGACAACCTCGGAGACTACTTTCAAGCATGTTAAACAGCTTGTACACGTACGATACTTACCTGTTCACATGAGTGTATACAGTTTGTACGAGAATATATCAATTAAACGGTTATTTCAAGCAGCCATGTTTGTCTTTGCTCCTTGCCAGACATTTCTGCACCCATACCCCATGTGGTGTCACCTTTAAAACGTAAATGTCGTACACTTTCAACTGTACGTGGTACATTTCCTGTGTTAGGTTATTTTCGGGAGATAAACAATAGTTCTCATGACTTATGAATCAGCCCTCTTATTAAAATAAATACTTATTTTAACACATCTAATGAAATAATTTATTACGTAATTGCTGCTAGACACACACGCAACAGTCAACAAATTTCAAAATAGCGGACGGAAAAATCAATGACTATTTTTGTTGATTGGCTTCATAATTTGTTCTTGAAACATTATTTTAGTAGATGTTTATTACGAATTACATGTACCAAAAGTTTTTAGAAGTTTCCACCGATGTGTGATGCTAAAGTACTGGCAGTAACGAATAACACCATTAACGTTCGCTTAAAGGAAAATTGAAGCTTACAAGTAAATATGGAAACAATCAAACATCAGTGTAAGTAGAGCCTAATTTTATAATGACATGAAACATTTAAGTTTATGCTGTATAGTTAATGAGTCGTCCCAGTGCCCATTGTGAAACTGTTACAGTTGAGTTGAGGGATGAGGTGAGAATGGAGCAGTGCTGAAATGCAAAGGCGGGGGAAACGGGATATCCCCGAAAAACCCCGTCGACCAGTGGCATCGTCCGACACGATTCCCACTTGTGAAAATCCAGGAGTGATCTGGCCGGGGATTGAGCCCGGTTCGGCTGGGTGGGAGGCGAGCATGTCTAACCGCTCAGCCACCGTGGACCAACTTACACTGAAGAAAGACAATGAGTGTCACCGTAATAGTTGGGGCACAACACAGAACGTTGCATTGAGCAAAATTATTCGTAATAGTAGGTAATGAAGGGTGTCTGTTTCCTTATTCCGCTTCATTGACACTACAGAAAAGCGTTTATGTGGATCAGCCTAAATATGAGCTAAGATAAATTGACAAGCTAACGACATATTAGGTATCATTGGATGGCTCACTCAATTTCTGCCTCTTCCGTCACACGTGCCTGTCAGGTTGGGCATTACACAGCGGGTTCTGTCCTAAAGAACACATATTAATCCGCATTACGTTTGTTACCTACATATGTTTATTGACTTTCATTATTTTTCCATTTGTTAGTTACGAAGCGCCCACAAATTTTAAACAATTAAAATTCACTTTTTGTTTAATATATAAGTTTTCTCTGCATATCATAGGAAGAAAATGTTGTTTGATGTTTCAGTCTTAATAGGCTACTTCTTTACGGGAAATATATTACTTGATAACTTAGTTCCTGCCTGATACAGCACGTTAAACATAGTTAGTTGAATAAAAAAGTTAATGGAGTATTGGAACTAATACTATAATCTATTAGCGTTTTCTTCACATTGACGTGTTAGGTTCTTTCCTAAACACGCCATGTATCACAGGAGTTTTATACTTCTGTTAACATAAAAGTGCCTTATTTTTTGTTATATTATAATTTTACTTATATTTTACCAACAAAATATAATATTTAATTTATGATTATTATGTATAAAGACACAAAAAAACTTGGTGTGTTAGTAATGCCTAGTAAGTAATTTGTAGTTCTTGTGCAAAATATTAATACACTGAGTGCGCAAGCACCAGGTACGCTGTCCCTTTGTTGTAATTTTATAAACGTGCTTAAGCTTGGTTTGCATGAGACGGAGGAATATTGTGTAAGTACACATAACATAAGCAGGGTTTCAGAAAAGTTGTAAGTAACCGAGAATGGACTATACTACTATTATCAGACATTAATCCAGTGTTAAAGACCGAAATATTCAGCTTTTTAATTGTAAACAATTCGTAACGTTTTTCTGCGGGCGGTGGTGATTGACATAAGAAAACGTACAGTTCATAAGTAAATTTTTAATATTTGTTAACTACTTTTCTCTTCGCAAGAAAATTTTGTAAAACTCATTTGTATCCACATTCATACAAACTGGACTCAAGGAAGTGAATATATGAATTATTTCATCACAATACGTAAATAGTTTATGCGACTAGTAAGCATTTAAAATACCTTTAGGTAAGTTAATATTTAGATGAAATTATATTCTTTATAAATTTCTTGGGCGCTAAATCAAATTTCTATAAAGGAATACGCCGTTTAAAATATACATATTAATTCTTATTTTAATATTTACCGAAAAGCAAATTTTTTTGACGAAGTTTCGTATATATTTAGAGTTGGGAAATTTTGTTGAGACGTATTCAGCAAAAGTCAAACTTAAATAGGTTACATATAAATGCATTCACGCACAGAAAAATGAGATCATAAAACTTTACTTCCAAGGCAAACAGGTTCCAGGATCGAATCCAGGTGAATAAGAAAGCGACACACCATTTTCACTTCTTCCCGTGCCACAACGTAACGTTACAGAACAGACAAGTATACAGAAATATGGCGGACTCTTTGAAGTTGGCGTACCCATTTATTGATTGGCTACATATACTATAGATGAGGCAGATTGATTATTCGCCTTCTACGTATATATCCAGCATTGACCTACGCTAAAGCAACACAACTGACGAATTCACATGGTCAACTATAATGAACGTGTTTAATTGTAGTTTAATTTTTTAATGACAAGCAATTTTATATTAATAAAATACTTTTACCATTTTGAATTTAATAAAACTACATTACAAATTGGTAAGCGGAAGTTTAAATACATCTCAAAGTACATGCCGGTGTTCTAACCTCAAATACAATCCACGACATTTTCGCTAGACGTGTTGGTAGAAAAGCAGTTCAATGTTGGGACACGGAGACTAGTTGTGCGCAGCCAGCGAGATCTGTCAACCTCATCTTTAGTCTAAGATTGGCTACACGTGGCTTTGCAAAAGCCTTTTGTCCAATTGGCTGCTGCGTGGTACGAGATTGGCCGCTGTGTGGTATGAGAGATTCCCTAAGAGCTGGGTTGCCGGCTGACAAGTAAGTTACAGGCGCTGATTGGCGAATGTGATTACGACATATTGCTGGCCAGTGTCGCCATTTTGCTGGCGTGCACAGTTGGATTTCGCAGGATAAGAGGTTGTTTCACTTCTGTATTATTAAGTATTTTGTGGTAATGAAGCACAAGTTCACGCCTCTTAGAGGAGTGATGGCTAGCATTTAGTTATTCGATTGCCACTCGATGGCGCCACAGGCAGACGTAATCAATTCACTGATGCTTTGTTTGGATCAAAAAACGGGGAGAAAAAGGTTTACACCTAATTCCTTCTTCAGAATTACTTGAAGCATGGACCGATAAATGATACCTAGACTACGTTAGACGTAGCGTTGGAATAGTTAGTGTTCAGGCTGTTGGGCCACACGACCCACTTTGATACTCATGGGAATGGAGAGAGATTGTGGGGAGCGCCCACTAGTACCATGGAAACTAAGATAGTGCCACGAGTAGGGTCCACCTGAGTTTTCCTCGGGCACCCAATCCACTGAAGTCGGACACAGGGTGGCAGTAGTTGAAACTGTGCATGCTGGAACAAATTTAGATGCCCTCTATCCAGAGCAGGATCGACGCAGTGAACGATGACACAGCTCTGGTAATGATCTGGACAGTCATTACAGGTTGGATAGTGCCTCGGCCAGATCACGGGCACTTCTGAGTGGAGGATCTCAGATGATGTGAGAGCGGAGTGTACGGCGTTCTGCGGAACCAGGTTGGAGCTAGGAAATGGAAAACATCTAAAATTAGCAGAATGATCTGCCTTGCTGATTGAGCGTAGTCTTTCAGGAGTCCTCAACGTCGTGTTGTTATATTCCAGAGGGAGGTCGGGTATAGTCATCTGAGGGTAACCCCAAGAAAGCGGCCCGAGAAACAGCTTTCCTGACTGGCAAAACAATGTAGAATTCGTTATATTCAATTACTGCAGTCACTGTGTTACAGGAGCAATTTGTGCTATCTAGGGTGTGCGTGGACAGCTTAGTCGTCGTCGTGGGCGCACCTGGACCACCTACCTTATTTTTTGACAAGTGAACCTGGCCCTTTGCAGCCCTGTGGAGCGCTTCATCACCCAATACAGTTCCCACCCGAGCCACCCGAGGGAGTCTTTTTGGAAGATATGAAAATAGGATGTCGCCGAGTTGAGCTCTCTCTGTTCTTTAAGATGGTTTCACAACAGAATAGCGATGCGGCGCGACACACCCAACGCCGATAGACGATAGTTTCACAATCAAGCGACAGTTTCTCAACGAAAGGTTATTTCGGAATCATGCTGCCATCTACTAGCAAATGTACATTAATACAGGAAACTTCAATTTCAGACCATGCCCATAGGATAACGGAATTTAAAACATCGCACAAAAGCACGAACGATACGCTAGATATTATTTACAAATGTCAAAAGTTCAGCTAATTGAAGTTTGCTTTCTTTTTAGAAAGAAAAAAAAATGTAACAAGTGTGTTATCATGCCAAATATAGCGTAAATACCATAACGATTGGTTTATACTAGAATATACGTTATAAAAATAGTGCATATCAATGTACTCTGTCACTATATTTACGCTTTCTCCTACAAAAGTAAATACTAATGATTTTTCTTCTTCTCCGTTGTCGTTGACCGAAGGCGACGTTACAAAGTCGTGCAACGCACTCCTCGTCATCGATCGGCGACAGCCATCTCCTCCACTCGGAACTGCTACAGCTGATTGCACCGCGTCACGCTGTTTCGAAACCAGCTTTAGTAGGGCTACCATTCTCCTCGGCCAACTTGATAGGTGAAAGAGGTAGAAAAGAGGGAAGGAGTGGAGGAGAGAGCTTCCGAGTCTTGACAGTTGGTGAGGGTGAAGCGAGATGAGGATGGAGCAGCGCCGGATCCTGGTGACGTTGTTGGTGCCTGTACGGAATCAGCATATCAGAGAGTCACTGTGTGTTTGATTATAGGTCAGACACTCGCGGTGATAAGAAATCATTCGAAAATTTACCATTTCAGTTTATACAAACTGTGAAAAAGCGAGAAAGGGTAACTTTTTTTTTTCCTATGCATTCACAGTAGCATTCCCGCATTTGCTCAAGAATGAGTAATATGCGTAAGTTGCCAAAATTGTATTGTAGCTACGCTAAAAATTCCTATATTTGCAATCTGATATGTAGTATTATTTCTATAGGTACTAAAGTATGTCAATGTTAAAAACTTCCATTGCAGTTTAGGAAGTTCACTAGACAATTTTTCGACAGTGTGTGCTTGAGGCATGATGGAAAGAGGTAACTTGAAGCCATGCGCATTTTCCCCTCCTTTGCCCATCCCTTCGTGACGTTAGCATAAGGGTAAAATGGACGTGCCGGTGACGAGACACTTTTTTTTTGCCTTGAAGTAAAACATTTTTTGCCTGTTCCTGTCTTGCTCTTGTAAGTTTCCGAAGTTTGATACTATGCCGAGATGTGCAGTGTGTGGGTGCATCAACTAGCCTACTCACAAGAAATGAAATCAATTACATAAAATAGTTAATTCTCTCGAAGGACGTTGCTAAACAGAGAGGAATGAAGTGCAAGAGAAACTACGAATTAAAAGTGAAGAAATATAAGTTCTCTCGATTCAGCCACTTTATTAAAAATATTAATATACCATTAACACGACTCGTTCGTTTGTCTTATTAAATATACAGAGCAAATGAAAAGCTGTTGCGTGGAAAGAACAAATACTTTTCGCCGTGTGTGCATTTGGTTGCTGCTGGGGTTAAAATATTAAAGTTAAATTCAACTTATAGACTAATAAAGAAAGCTTCATTTGACACAATACAAAGAACATGTTTTATTATTGTTATCGAAAATGTAGACATTTTAAAAATCCATCTGTAATCTTAAACAAAAGACTTGTACAACACACAGAATTTGAATTCAAATGTTTGACAGGAAAGAGGATTCCAGGACTTGTGAGATACATTATATATATATATATAAATAAAAATAAATATAAATATATATATAAATGCGAAAGTGTGTTCGGATGCTTGTTTGTCCCTCTTTCACGTCGCAACGGAGCAACGGATCTACGTGATTTTTTGCACAGAGACAGTTGGAGGACCGGGATGTGACGTAGACTACTTTTTATCCCGAGAAAACATTATATTTAAATTTACTATTAAAATTCTTATTGGAAAATGAAAAAGTACACAAACGGAATAATAATATAACGTTAACAATGAACAACAATGAAACGCCGACAATGTAACGTCGCAACCGACCAACAGATCGACGTATTTTCTTGCACAGAAATAGTTGGAGGGCAGAAAGGTGATATTGGCTACTTTTTATCGCGAGAAAATATCTCCAAAAATTTACAAACAATAATAATAATAATGAATCAAGTCGGAAAAAAGTTTGCCGCCAGCGCGCTCTCTTGCAATGCGCTGTCTAAACCGTTAAAGATGAAACAATGTAATGTAGTAAAGAATTGTGTAGGATGAAAAGACCTAAAAAAAATTCTGCGGTAGCATATATCTATAACAGAGAAATACTAATAACTGTTTTTACCAGAGATAAAACTTTTCCCTCCTTCATTACCAAATTTACTTGGTACATGTCTCTATTCGCCTGGAACGATTTCGAGAAACCATGGAAAGTCAAAATGAGAATGGCCGGACTGGGATTCGAATCCCGGTCCTCCCAAACGCGAATGTATTGGCTTGCCACTGCGCTACTTCACTCAGGCCGTACTATGAAAGATCGGCGGCTGCGCTTCTGTACGGCAGTAAAAGTTGACATAGGCTACTTTTTATACCAAAATAATATCTGATTCCCTGAAAAAAATTTTTTTTGTAAAATTAGCGCTCGGAGTACAGTGCTGCGTCAATGCTCGACATATCGATATATCGATACTTACAGCTAAGTCAATACTTATCGATATATTTATAAGTATCGGTATGAAAATAACTTATCGATTGATATGTAACTGAAAAATATATCGGTCTTTGCTATATATACCCTAACACTTATATAAATGAGAAAGTGTGTTTTTGTTCGTTTGTTCTTCCNAACGGAACAACGGGTCGACGTCAATTTTTGCACAGAGATAGTTGGAGGGCCGGGAAGTGACATAGGCTACTTTTTACCCCGAGAAAATTTCCCATTCCCTTGGGTAAATTCTTATTGGAAAATGAAAAAGTACACAAACGCACCAACAATGCAACGTCGCAACCTAGCAACAGATCAACGTAATTTCTTGCACAGATATAGTTGGACGGCTGAAAGTTGATATTGGCTACTATTTTTCGCGAGAAAATATCTCAAAAAATTTACTTTCGCTACTCGGTTTACCGTACGCGAACGTGGAAAGCAATGGTGGCAGCGGGTGGAAGCGACGTTTGCTGAAGAGGGGAGGGGGGCTTATTAAAAAAAACCTAAACAATAATTCCGTAGTCCACGCGAGCAGAGCCGTGGTCACAGCTAGTATTTACATTATCATCCAGCATCTCACAGAAATTAATGGAATCAAATAACTAATATCAGTCCTAATAAACAGTGTATCAACACCTATTGAATTATTTTACAAACTATATACCCACATATGACAGTTCCAATATTTACACTAAGGTGACAAAAGTCATGGGATACCTCCTAATATAGTGGCGTACCTCCTTTTGCCCGGCGAAGTGCAGCAACTCGACGTGGCATGTACTCAACAAGTCGTGGGAAGTCTCCGGCAGAAATATTGAGCCATGCTGCGTATAGACGTCCATAATTGCGACAGTGTTGCCGGTGCAGGAGTTTGTGCACGAACAGACTTCTCGATTATGTCCCATAAATGTTCAATGACATTAATGTCAGGCGATCTTGGTGGCCAAATCATTCGCTGAAACTGTCCAGAATGTTCTTCAAACCAATCGCGAACAGTTGTGGCCCAGTGACATGGCGCATTGTCATCCATACAAATTCCACATTTGTTTGGGTACATGAATTCCATGAATGGCTGCAAGTAGTCTCCAAGTAGCTAAACATAACCATTTCCAGTCAATGATCGGTTCAGTTGGACCAGAGGACCCAGTCCATTCCATGTAAAAACACCCCACACCATTATGGNACTTATTAAAAAACAACCTAAACAATAATTCCGTAGTCCATGCGAGTGGAGCTGCGGGCGCAGCTAGTTTTAAATAATTCTTAGACAAACGTAATTGTTCTCTTTCCGACTGATATTGTTATATTTGTTCCATGCAAAATAAAGTGGCGTTGGCCAGGTGAAAAAAAAGGTATAGAACAATATCGTATTAAAGTCGAACAAAAATACTTCCCAAAACAAGGCGTTGACATAAACGGGAAAAGCAACAGTATTACAACGTATATGGAACTCGATACAGCTGAACTTGACAATCACAGAACAACAAAAGCTTCGCAAATCACTGCAAAACTATTTAACCGAACAGACCAAACATTAATATTACCATTACTCGGCACCATTTAACATTAAACGGATACAAATACGGAGATAATTAATTACTTAATTGAACAAGACACCACTCCACACACTATCCAGACCACGCCCCGACAAATGTTTCACTAATCACACTCTAGAAATGTACATACTATCTTTACAATACAAACTTGTAATATATGCATTTTAACGTTAATAATTGTTTAAGGTTTTTTTTTTTTTTTTCGAAATTTAAATTTGAACAACTATTTTGGTAANCGAAATTTAAATTTGAACAACTATTTTGGTAATTTATATTTGTTTGGTAATACTGGAGATCGCACAAAAAATTGGTAACTTGTTTTTCCTATCTTGTGAACAGGACCTGGTGCGTAGTTACGCAGCGCGCAATGCTGGTATAGTCTATTCGGGGTTTCTTCACACTATTTGAATAAAACCTTATAAAAATTGAACCCAGTATGACGGTTTTTTGTTCTTTCCTAAATTTGCAATGTATCATAATCGTTTAATTCTTCTGTTAACGTAAAAATATATTATTATTGGTTAACTTGAACATTTACTTATATTTTACCTATAAATTATAATATTTATTTTAAATTTAATATGAATAAAAACTGTGAGAAAATATGTGTGTTGGTAATGCCTAGTAATAAATAGTTCTTGTTTATAATATTACTAAAATACTGCACCCGAATGCGGTGCACTTCCCTTTGGTGTACTTTTCTAGACTTAATTAAGCTTTGTTAGCATGAAGCGGAGGAATATCCTGGAAGTAGAACTTGAGCAGGACTTCAGAAAAGTTTTAAGTAACCACGAATGTACTATAAGCGAAGTGTCCCCATATGCTGACGTCATGCGTATACAAGCGGTCGAGTTTTGGCGGCCTGATGGTTTCACCTGACATCCTTCCATCATGTCCTTGAGGTGGGTCAAACACACAGCTCCATGAACGGGCGTGTCCCTTCTGATAGTAATACCGGATGATCCGGGATGAAGCTGTGTTAACGACAGTCCAATATGATCGCTTATCTGCCATCAGCCGGGGCCTGGCCNCCATTACTCGGCACCATTTAACATTAAACGGATACAAATACGGAGATAATTAATTACTTAATTGAACAAGACACCGCTCCACACACTATCCAGACCACGCCCCGACAAGTGTTTCACTAATAACACTCTAGAAATGTACATACTATCAAATGTTATGTTTGAACATTATATACGTAAAATTGCAATTAAATTGTTTAAGGTTTTTTTTTTTTTTTTCGAAATTTAAATTTGAACAACTATTTTGGTAATTTATATTTGTTTGGTAATACTGGAGATCGCACAAAAAATTGGTAACTTGTTTTTCCTATCTTGTGAACAGGACCTGGCGCGTAGTTACGCAGCGCGCAATGCTGGTATAGTCTATTCGGGGTTTCTTCAGACTATTTGAATAAAACCTTAGAAAAATCGAACCAAGTATGACGGTTTTTTGTTCTTTCCTAAATTTGCAATGTATCATAATCGTTTAATTGTTCTGTTAACGTAAAAATATATTATTATTGGTTAAATTGAACATTTACTTATATTTTACCTATAAACTGTAATATTTATTTTTAATTTAATATTAATAAAAACTGTGAGAAAATATGTGTGTTGGTAATGCCTAGTAATAAATAGTTCTTGTTTATAATATTACTAAAATACTGCACCCGAATGCGGTGCGCTTCCCTTTGGTGTACTTTTCTAGACTTAATTAAGCTTTGTTAGCATGAAGCGGAGTAATATCCTGGAAGTAGAACTTGAGCAGGACTTAAGAAAAGTTTTAAGTAACCACGAATGTACTATAAGAGAAGTGTCCCCATATGCTGACGTCATGTGTATACAAGCGGTCGAGTTTTGGCGGCCTGATGGTTTCACCTGACATCCTTCCATCATGTCCTTGAGGTAGGTCAAACACACAGCTCCATGAACGGGCGTGTCCCTTCTGATAGTAATGCCGGATGATCCGGGATGAAGCTGTGTTAACGACAGTCCAATATGATCGCTTATCTGCCATCAGCCGGGGCCTGGCCNCCGGATGATCCGGGATGAAGCTGTGTTAACGACAGTCCAATATGATCGCTTATCTGCCATCAGCCGGGGCCTGGCCGCTGCGCGAGGGCACTGTCATGCGACATGTCATTGTGTCGCAGATAGTATCTGAATGACGGCGGCTTTGCATGAGAAGTAGGAGCGAGTTGACACGCGGCCGTGTTGTGACAGGCGGCCGACCCGCCAACATTTCGCGGCTTCATCAGCGTTTGTGATGTTCTAGTTTGATGTGAGTATAGCCTGTTCCGGGTATCTTCACACTTTTTGTATAGAACCTTTGGAAAATCACCCCATACATGAGGTGTTTGGTTCATCCCTATATATGTCATGTAACACAAGCGGTTTATAATTCTGCAAGTATACCGTATGTGTATTGTTTCTTGTTAAACTGAACATTTACTAATATTTTATCTATCAATTATTATATTTCATTTATAATGAATATGAACTAAAACAGTGAGAAAATAGGAGCGTTGGTAATGCCTAGTAAGAAATAGTTTTCATGCAAAATACTATTAAGCTGAGTGCGCACAAATGAAGTTTGTTGTCCCTTTGGTGTAATGTGCTAGACTTGGTTAATCTTTAATTGCATGAGGCGGAAGGATAGCCTGAAATAAGAACTTTAGTAGGGCTTCAGAAAAGTTTGAAGTAACCATTAAATTACTATGAAAATGTGGCGGCAGATTACCTGCTACAGCAGTTCCCCGATACCAAGAACTTTTGAAACCGAAATTTGAAACAAAAATTACTGTCAGAGCTGCAAATGTTTTGACATCAACTCTTTAGTAGCATAGCTACAAATATTCTGGCAGANAACAAAAATTACTGTCAGAGCTGCAAATGTTTTGACATCAACTCTTTAGTAGCATAGCTACAAATATTCTGGCAGAAAACTAGGGAAAGTTTTCATTGATATTATATTAACATACAGTATTTTAAATGTAAAATGTTAAAAACAAACTGCAAGTGACATGGTTTCATTTTATTTATTTATTTTTAATTACTTACTTTGGTATTCTCCCGAATGGTGACAATGCCCTAGTTGGGAAACATTAGACATTCAGAAATGGGGACGAAAACGCATAATTATAATCCACTTAATATATATCTGTGACAATTTCACAGTGCTAGTTCATAGCGGCGCGAATACTAGTCAACAGGTTTGCAGCAATGTGAATTTTTACTTGTGGCTGAAGTATACACAACTGTTAGAAGCATGACATTCAAAAGTCTTAAGTTAATTATAAAACACCAGCACTCTGCATTTAACTGATCATACTAATGCATTTCAGTACAATATCCTGAAGATACAAAGGCTTCTTACATAGCAATACATTACAATAAATTTGAAGTTGCTGCAATCGTAGTAATTACCAATCTCCTATAAAAGCGTACGTGTTTTCTTCTTCTTTTTTGTCATGGCGAGTTTGCAACCTTCGTTGCGGGAGTTAGTGAGTTCAACCTAGCATGATGCTTCATATAACACAACACTGACTAGCATAACGAAATCTGAAAAAAAAAGTTACCTACAGCATGTACAGAATGGTTGGAAAAGAATTGAAATGCAACCCTACTTCCCTATTGGAAGGGCATTTTTTAAAAATCACTTTCTTCTCTGTGTGTAGTGTGTGTTTGCATGTGCACCTAATAACTTTGCTATTAAATAAAATATTCCAATAAAATGTCCTATTTAAGGGCTGATAAATATTAGAAGAAAAATATTTTTTTAATTTGTCAAAAAATACACTTTCCTTATGCCCTAAATGATGTAGTCCACAATAACTCTGCCAATGTGCATGATAGCAAAAAATGTTCACTATGTTCATTTTCATTATTTGCAGGAATTATTTCATACAATAGTTNGCCAATGTGCATGATAGCAAAAAATGTTCACTATGTTCATTTTCATTATTTGCAGGAATTATTTCATACAATAGTTTCTAGCAAATATTTTCACAAGTCTGGAATCAATCTCAAGGCAGCTAGCTGACATACGTATGTATAATAATTACTAGAGACCCGGAAATTCCGCGTATTCATTTGGGAACTAGCTAGAATTCACAATCGTTTGTGTACTCGAGTCTCAATTAGTTATTCATTATTGGCTGTTGCTCCAGTTTTACCCGAGACCAGGTGGCACGGGATTCGGTCATTCTTTTTCTTGCGTGTTACTTATTGGTTTAAATGCGTCCAGGCCGTAGCTTACAAACTGCAATCCAATTAAAACGATAGTCAAATGTGTAAATGTTTGAATTCTAGCTCGTCCTCAAATACTCACGAAATTTTCAGGATTTTAATAATTACCCACCAAATATAATGTGTGCCATGCTCAGGACCGTTGGCACTGAAAACACATTTCGCTGTTCGAAATTATGTTACTTACTCTGCAGTTATCCACTTCACAGAGTACACGTCATGAGAGACAATAAACCACTGGTAACCTAATTTACAGTTAACATTTTGCTAGCCAATCAGTTGTTAACATTTAACAATTTTGTTTTTGGTAGTAACGTTGCATTGCAAGCGACTAAATAAAATAATTTCTTGCGACGGTTACAGCGGTACATTCAAAACATCGCTGTTATACGCTGACCTAAACCTCCCAGTTAGAGCAGTAAACAGCGAGAGAATACTTTTCACTTTATAAAATGCTCTATCCAGTCCATGGCGTGATTATGCTTGTAAAGGCTGTTCACGATTAACTGAGCACTTTTGAGATTAACCTTTGGAAAATGTCACTGCGCCTACCCTCATTTATTCTAACGGGAAGACTGACTGGCATACGTCCAGTAAAGTTGGTAACGACGGAGGGAAAGTAGTTCCATGTCTTAACGCCATGTTGAAAGTGTTAGGTAAACAGTAATGAATTTTCAAATTATTTGTTTTGCTTTTTTCATGCATGTAAAAGTAAGAACTAGAAAATTCGAAAATTGTTTACTTTTCTAAAACTTTTCACAGTGTCACTTTACCCGTACCGATGGATGTATAAAGTGAACAAGCCCAGGGCATTTTTAATTTTACATATTGTTGATGCAAAAAGATCTTAATCAAGGCTTTCCAGAAGTGCTCTGTTTTATCGTGAATAGCCTATAGTTGCTTTTCCGTCATTAACTTTTCTATATTTCTCTGTCCAGCAATGACAAGCATGGAAAGTCTTTGTATACATGACCGGAACAGTTATAAGCTCCATTGTGAAAGAGTTGTTAAAACATAACAACAATTTTAACAGCCAGAACTCTCATTGTAGTATTGCACGCTTTGACAGTTGACATCGCACCAGGCGTCATGGCTTTGAAAATTAAGACATAGAAGATCATCCCGAATTAATATAGAAAACGACTCCAGTCGTTCCGTCATACTCAGCTCAAATAAGACAACTTGTTTCCAAAAATATAGTCTCTAGAAGTTTAAAAGAAACGCAATTCTAGAAAAGTATATGACACTTTTAAAATACGGCAAGTTCGAGAAACAAACATTTGCTTGCTACACATGTTCCTAACATGTAGGCTACTCAAAGTAAGGGATGGCAGACACGAAGTAAGATTATTTGGAATAGTAAAATGGGTTTTTGGTACCGGCTGTCCTGATTATAGCATGAATTTAATCAATTAATATTATAAAAAACGTAGCTAAGTTGTTTATGGCACTGAACTTTAGAAAACACACTTTATTAATCAGAGTCGTGCCTTTCTTAGAATAGCAATAGATTCTTCATGCTATTTACCATGATTCCAGCGTACCAATGTATTTTGGAGCAATATGTAAAATCATTGCGAACTCCATAAAAAAATAAACTTTCAGTGGTATATTATGTAGTGTGTTCACATCCGAGGCTGTTATGATAGCTCGTGAACTGGTAGCACTGTGCAGATTCTATGGAATCGACTCCATAACTGACACCATTGTCATAGCAATGATGGGCACGGTGTGTGCCGGGTGTGTCCAGGCACATCCTATTGACCAGGAAAGTGTTCCTGTTCTGTTTTTTTTTATAAAACGTGATATGAAGCATACAAAAGTACCATCTACGTATTTGTAATGTATACTGATTACTGATAAATTTTAAAAATTGTATTTTTGAAACTAAATTTGGTTTTCACAGATTTATTTTAAACATTTAATTTTCTTATTTTCTTAAAAAATTGTATTGTACTATTTTTAATTTTAAAAAAATACAATTTAATAATTATTGAACTTATTTCATTAATTAGTTGATTCATTCCACTCTTCAAATTAAATTTTCACAACTGAGTTTTCCATTAACATTTTTGTAAATGGTTGTAAAATGTGTTGTTCTTATAAAACCGTAATTTAGCACAAAAACTGTGTAACTATCACTATTTCAAACTTTAAAATAAAAAATTTACCTTTGAGAAATCCCCGGATCACCATTTTAAAGGGGGGGGGGGTGGCTGGGCGGTTAGCCTGCTCGCCTGCCACCAAGGCGAATAGGGTTACATCCCCGGCCGGGTCATTCCCGGGTTTCCATATGTGGGAATCGTGCCTGACGATGCCGCTGGTCCGCGGATTTTCTCAGGGATCTTCCGTTTCCACCGCCCTTTAATTCCGGCGCTTTTCCATACTCACTTCAATTATCCTCATCTGCTCTCAATACCTCACTGTTGAGAGCCGCCCAAATCTCTTCACTCACTCACTATCTTTATAGGTTGCCATCGGCGAGTCTATTTATGGCGCACTCAAATTATGAAGGATGCGCATGCTCATAACTATAAAAGGTATCCAGTGGTGTGCTTTGTTTATGTGAGTAAAAACGAGCAACTGTTATATTTTTTGCTAAGTTGAACTGCAGTATGCAAAGGATATAATGTTAATAACTTTACAAAGGATTGGTAATGAATTTTGTGTCAAGTGAAAGATTTCAGGAAACGGACGGTAGGTAGTACTCAACGTCTCGTCGACAGCGAGGTCACTAGTGACGGAGCAAGTTGTTCAGAGAAGCAGGAACTGAAAAGGACTCGGCCATTGTCTAGTCTACAGTAAGAAATCTCCCAGTTTTCGTCTGAAGTGATTTAGGGAAATCATGGAAAATCTAAATCAGGATGGGTGGATCGGGAATCGAGCTCGAGTCCTTCCCAAAGCGAGTCCAATGATTTATCACTGCGCCATTTCGGGGCCGCGGTGGTGTAGTTATTAGTCTACTCGTCATCCACTTTGATTAACCGGGTTTGATTCCCAGCGGGGTCCGTTCCTGATTTTCGCATGTAAAAATCGTGTCGGACGATGCTGCTGGTCGGCGGGTTTTCTCGAGGATCTGCCGTTCATCCAGCCCTTTAATGCTGCTGCTCCGTACTTTCACCCACTTAAGACCTCGATGTAAGAGCCTCCCAAATCTCTTCACCCACTCACTCATTCACTGCACCATTCCACTCTGTGGAAACGTTGGAACTGATTATACAAGCATATGGTGAATTACCTATAAGAAGATCGGTCATATTCAAGTAGTGTATGCACTTATAAAGAAGTTGAAACCAGTCTGCAAAATTACCTAAGAAATGGGCACCCAGTAACATCTGTGAACGACGAGAATATTGTGAAAGCAGAAACATGGTTGAAAGAAGAAAGGCGTTTATCGATTTGTGAAGTGTCAGCTAAATTAAATGCTGAGGCAATAAGATGTCCCGAAATGATTAAGAACCACCTAAAAATATTTAGCGTTTGAGCAGGATGTATGCCACATCGCACCCTCCGATTTTTCGGTTTTTACAACACTTGAGAAAGAGAAGAGGAAGGAAGATTAGCGCGGACCAGAAAGTGAAAGCTGCGACATTCACTATTTTACACCGATTCTCAGGAAATGGTCTGTAACATGTGTTCGAGAAGCTAGTGCATTGCTGAAAACGGTGTATTGAGTGTGAAAGTCGTTATTTAAAAACATTAACCCACTTCAAACCTCCTACTGACTCGGTCTCCTAATAGTTAACTCGGTCCACGAACTTACATAACAGCCCTTGTATGTAATGCCCCAATTAACTATCGTAAATAATTCCNAATAGTTAACTCGGTCCACGAACTTACATAACAGCCCTTGTATGTAATGCCCCAATTAACTATCGTAAATAATTCCCGAAAAAAATTGACAAAATGGAAATTCGTTATTAACAATGAACCATTTTTGAAAAGCTATGCACGTGTTCTAAAATACATAATTCACATGAAGAAATGTCTGTACTGCTGCGAATACTGTCTTTTAAATCTATTGTCTCGTCAGTATTATTTACGTCTCCAGATATAGCGTTTGCATCTACTTCGAGAGTAAGATCGCAATTGTGTAGTTGCCCGTGTGTGCTATTTAAATGTCTTCAACTTCGGTTTTAATGCTGCACTTCATAAAAGTAATGATAACATAATTATCATAATTCATTGCAATAAGTGCTGTTTAAATTTTTCACGAAGTGAGAGCTTGAAAAAACACATCAAGATCTCGTAAGACACATTTTGTTTGCCCATTAAAACAGCACATGCTACCACTACTTACATACATGTTCACTTACGTTTACTGTTACATTCAAAGTATTAGATTTTGCCCAACCGTTTACTATTTTATCTAATAGAATAATATACTAAACTCAGCGAACCGAAAGGAAGACCGACGTTGCAAGTAAATTACAGGCAAAAGATGCCAGCAATATATGCTATGTAAAATATGTTCTTGGTACACTTTTACACGAAATGAAAGAGTTTGTATAAATTCATCATCCTTTTCTCTGGAGACCATCTTTGATGACAAGGTGGTAATAACAAAGGAAGTGAAAACATAGTAACAAAAATAATGGCGAAGAAAGTGATGACTTTCTTGGAACGTTTACAGATCTCTCAAAAGGAATTGCATTTAAATACGATGATGGTGCGAAAAAGAAAATCTTCATTAATGTCATCCCAAAGAGGTGAACGTTTATATTCAGCATCATAACGGGTAATACTGCATGTAACTGGTTTAAGTTAGGCTGCGATTTTAGGAGTAGAAATGTCGTTAGGGAAAGGAGCATTGCTACAGCTCTCGCAGGATGCGCCGCCATAGGACAAATCTGTGTGCAATGTAATCAGTGTGCCTGCGGAGAAACGCCATCGATAACTTAGCATGCCTGGGCGATGCATTAGGCACGTGTATGAATTNAATAGTTAACTCGGTCCACGAACTTACATAACAGCCCTTGTATGTAATGCCCCAATTAACTATCGTAAATAATTCTCGAAAAAAATTGACAAAATGGAAATTCGTTATTAACAATGAACCATTTTTAAAAATCTATGCACGTGTCCTAAAATAAATAATTCACATGAAGAAATGTCTGTACTGCTGCGAATACTGTCTTTTAAATCTATTGTCTCGTCAGTATTATTTACGTCTCCAGATATAGCGTTTGCGTCTACTTCGAGAGTAAGATCGCAATTGTGTAGTTGCCCGTGTGTGCTATTTAAATGTCTTCAACTTCGGTTTTAATGCTGCACTTCATAAAAGTAATGATAACATAATTATCATAATTCATTGCAATAAGTGCTGTTTGAATTTTTCACGAAGTGAGAGCTTGAAAAACACATCAAGATCTCGTAAGACACATTTTGTTTGCCCATTAAAACAGCACATGCTACCACTACTTACATACATGTTCACTTACGTTTACTGTTACATTCAAAGTATTAGATTTTGCCCAACCGTTTACTATTTTATCTAATAGAATAATATACTAAACTCAGCGAACCGAAAGGAAGACCGACGTTGCAAGTAAATTACAGGCAAAAGATGCCAGCAATATATGCTATGTAAAATATGTTCTTGGTACACTTTTACACGAAATGAAAGAGTTTGTATAAATTCATCATCCTTTTCTCTGGAGACCATCTTTGATGACAAGGTGGTAATAACAAAGGAAGTGAAAACATAGTAACAAAAATAATGGCGAAGAAAGTGATGACTTTCTTGGAACGTTTACAGATCTCTCAAAAGGAATTGCATTTAAATACGATGATGGTGCGAAAAAGAAAATCTTCATTAATGTCATCCCAAAGAGGTGAACGTTTATATACAGCATCATAACGGGTAATACTGCATGTAACTGGTTTAAGTTAGGCTGCGATTTTAGGAGTAGAAATGTCGTTAGGGAAAGGAGCATTGCTACAGCTCTCGCAGGATGCGCCGCCATAGGACAAATCTGTGTGCAATATAATCAGTGTGCCTGCGGAGAAACGCCATCGATAACTTAGCATGCCTGGGCGATGCATTAGGCACGTGTATGAATTNTAATCAGTGTGCCTGCGGAGAAACGCCATCGATAACTTAGCATGCCTGGGCGATGCATTAGGCACGTGTATGAATTAACAACTTAGGTATACGGATTGAGAGAAGAAGAAATAGTTGGACTTCAGGAGGTAGGGTGGTCGTTCCGTCGAGTTGTGTGGACCGTTGCGACCTAACTGTGCGACGACGGTGTTGGAAACAGAAAGAATACGGGCAAACGCAAAACGCGTCGGGAAGGTTTTGGGCTTCCCAGTATGACTACCAGAAAAAAGGAAAGTTCCTTCGTTCGGTAGGCGCGAACACAATCAACAGTACCTCTTTGCACCAACCAGAGACATTCGGTGACATTATACGTGAATCGTGTTTCTATCCGCACTCTATTACGAAGCGACTCGCAGAAGAAAACTTCTGAAAACTACCTGAGGAAAAATCGTTCAAAAAACTTTGTTTCATTGCACACTCTCTTCCTTCCTAACATAGGTAACCCAGCCAGCATGCCAGTCGTTACGGCTTTNTTGAGGAAAAATCGTTCAAAAATGGTTGCCTGTAAAGTCGGTTTTACGGGCGAAGATTTTACGTGACAACGTAGTGCTGCGCGCGCGGCAGACCGATCATAGTTGAGTGGGAGAGAGACGCAAGGCATTCGGCGGGCCTCTCTCTCGTTCGGTGACTCATCGTAACGTTACCGAGCGTTACACTTTTTCATAAGTGACTCCCAGCCGCAACCTAATTTAAGACGTTGTCACGTCAAAAANCTCTCTTCCTTCCTAACATAGGTAACCCAGCCAGCATGCCAGTCGTTACGGCTTTCCTCCCGCGGCCTTGCGGGGTTGACCATAATCAGAATTAGATATCTCTTTATTCTGAGGGCAGCAACAAGACAAAACACTGGCTTGGCGCTCCAAAACCTTACAGCAGGCCAACCGAGCCAAGAGGATAAAGTGCTGTGCACTGTCTTACTCATCAGAGTACAGTTGCAGTGCGGGAGGATGGAGGGTGTGTTGGTCTTCGGGTCTTAAAAAACCTGTCATTCCAGTCGGCAGGTGGCCATATTGGATCCAGGAGGCCTTGACCTTGACCTTTAAACTTTAACGCCAAAATTTATTAAAAAAATTCATAGAAATTTATACTAAAAAAATTAAGAAATTACTTAAAAATTATTTTAAAAACATTAAGAAATTTATTTAAAATGCATTAAAAAAAATCTTAAATTTCCGAGGTCCACCACACCCCCTCTTTCCATACTCATTCCACCTTCTTGTTAGGTGCAGTCCGCCATCTTGGTAGGCGTCAAAGCCANCACCTTCTTGTTAGGTGCAGTCCGCCATCTTGGTAGGCGTCAAAGCCATCATCCGCCATCGTGGTATGTGCAGCCGTCCGCCATCTTGGTCGGTGGAGTCCACCATCTTAATAGGAGTCACAACCACCGTCCGCCATTTTTTTTCGTTTTTCGCTTGTTTAGATTGTGGAGATATGATAACCCGTGGTACATAAAAATAAGACCTATTGCACATTAAAAAAAATATTAAGTGTGTAATNATTGTGGAGATATGATAACCCGTGGTACATAAAAATAAGACCTATTGCACATTAAAAAAAATATTAAGTGTGTAAATGCCCTTCAAGACTCAGAGAAGAAAAACGTGTAAAAAAAGTATTCCTTGTATAATGCAGAATAATAATAATATTNAATGCCCTTCAAGACTCAGAGAAGAAAAACGTGTAAAAAAAGTATTCCTTGTATAATGCAGAATAATAATAATATTGTAATGTGTAAGCATAAATAAATGTGTTTAAAACCATAAACATTTTTATTTTACCTCGAGTTATGTCCCGCTAACGTAAGTTTAAAAAAAACACTGTTGGTAAATAAAAAATATTTATTATATATCAGTTTGGTTTTATTATTAAAAAAATTAAATATTTATTATGTCTGGTATGTCATTAATTAAAGAAAAAATACTTAATGAGAATCTAGCCGCAACTAACATAACGTGTGTGTATATATATATATATATATATATATGTGTGTGTGTGTGTGTGTGTGTATATATATATATATATAGTGTAAAAAGGTAATTATTTAAAAAATAAATTAATGTTTTAGAAAAAAATGTGTCGTGTACGGATGCGTTATGCTGATTTCAATAAAGTAATCATAGCTCGAAAAACCCAAAAACAGAGTCAAAACCACTTCGCTACCCTTCACGGTACGCGATGCGCACAGTGAAGGATCCCATGCATTCCCCTAACCCAGGCATGGACGCTCATCATTAAAAACATTTCCTCCCAAGTTTAAAATCAGTAAATTAGGAAATTTAGACAGTGGGGAAAAATACTCATATGGTTACTCCACGTGCGGCGATTTTTCTAGCAGCGATTGTCAGCATATAAAACTCTTTATACATGTAAATAATGCACATATAGTAAGTTTTGTAAGGAAAAAATTATATTCCGTGAAGATACGCTAGCATAAAGGTACACCCTCCACAAGTACAAAATTATAAAAAACAGTTGCCTTCGGCGAAAAAAGTTCTGTATTTTCATACATTCGTATGCGCTCTTTCCATTAAGAGACATATANAAAACAGTTGCCTTCGGCGAAAAAAGTTCTGTATTTTCATACATTCGTATGCGCTCTTTCCATTAAGAGACATATATGATCCGTGGTAAAACACACTCACACTCCCTCTCAGAACCCAGTCACACTGCTACGTGACATTAGCCAAATTAAAAGTGAGATGTAAACATTGTTGTATATGTGTGCAGCTTACAATCCAGCAGGTGTCAATAGTATTCACTCTTTATGAATTACGGGAACTAAAACATAGTTTCATTCTCGAGATGCTAGTCCACCATGCAGATTTATATCACAATACGAATTCCAGCAAAGTCACGCGCATACAGCTCTCATTCACCACCCTTAAACCTAGTCGAGACATATAAGAAAAGACTTCACAAGTGGGAAAAAATTAGAGCGTATAGCAGCCTGTACATTACGCTGATTATGCAATTTTAGAGCAATGCTAATCCCTTTCGAATTCAGAAAATCAGTTCTGAGTAAAATTTTTTTTGTAAATGAATCCTGTCTCAAACTTCACCTTTGTTTTTTTCATACAAAAAATAAAATGTGAAATTTTTTAATAATTTCTGTGAAACCAAATATACTTTGTGATGCTGTGAAACTAAGAAATAAGGGCAATAAAACGATCGTTTTGCACTTGCTCATACGTCAAACACATAAACACGCACACCTACACTCACACAGATACCTAAATATCCCAATTACACGCGAGACTTATAGACGCATTAAAAAACTATTAAAACAAAAGCATAATTAAAGAAGTGTTCACGAGTCCCATTACAGAAGTAAACGAGAGACACGTTCAGTTGAAATCTGAGCTCACGCACATGGCCAGCCCTGATACGCAGGGTGTTGAATTGGACTTTGCCGTAGCGCACTGACCACTGGGGGGAGACTTGTCTCTCCACCAGCTTGTTTTATATCTAACCCAAGGCTACTCTAATTCATAGGGTAATAAACACAGATATCTACATGCACAAGTCAACACCAGGGAAGACCCACGTTCAAGGTGACCTGGGTTCGAATCTCGACTCGTTCGGTCCAAATTTATATTTTAAAAATAACTTCAGGTGAATGCCGGAATGGTTTCTTGGTGGAATCCTTACATGTAACCGCTTCCCCTAGCAAATCCCTACCTCTCAAAATAGCATAATATTTAATTTTATTATTATTTATTTATATTGTACACCACCTAGTAAATGTAAACTCACGCTACAATTATACGAGATTATAATACAGTCACAAATAAAAGATATGTATATGTGTTCATCATATGAGGAAAGAGGTTGAGCTATTTTCTCTCATATCGAATCTGTAGCATGGGGCTTTCAAAATCCCGAGCCAGCCTCGTTTCGAGGACGAAAAAGATAAAAAAAATTGGAACAGGTAATGCAAACAATTGTGTACGTATAAACTTTTAAACAATCACTAAATTGAGCACAATGCTTTATTTGGTAACAGCAATTCCTTACATATTTCAATTATACCGAGATACCATTTTGCATTTTACAGATATTTGAAGCTACCATTTCGCACACGATGCGCTTTTGGGGAGCCTGATAACTCTAGGAATATATACCGAATCGGTTAATTATTATTCTCAACGTAATCCAACGAACAACTCCTTTCACGAACGACACCTTTCATCCGTTAACTTTGAAATATTTCCACGCCACACACAAAATAGAAAAATTAGGAAAAGGGGGGGGGGGGGAGGATTGCCCTGTAATGAACTTGAGATAATATACTTCATGCACCAAGCGATATTCCGAGGTGAAAAAAAAACGCTAGTATTTTAAGTTTTATTAATATTGAATCTTCAAAGAAAACGTCTATGTCCACACACCAAAAACCACACAAATGAAATAAATAAATATATATCTAGTCCCCTAAGATAATTTTTTTAAATTAAAGAGTACGTGTCATAATGTCAGAGTAAAATACCGATTCTAAAAAAGTCCCCAGTACTTTATGTACCTGCAGAAATTCATACTCATGTTGGCAATGTTTCAGCCCAGGCATGTCAGTGTATCACATAGACATACGAACGATAAATTTTCGAAAGGTCAGAAGCGAGAGCTAAATCGCCCATTAACGGTGTTCATTTTTGCGACAAACTTTGTGCACCTTTATCATGCCCAGAAAGAGTTTTAATGTTTGTTAGCATACTTGCGCTTTATCAGCCCCTCGTGATGCTATTTAGGTACAAATCTCGTATAATACAAGTACATAAGCAATAGATTTAAAAAAAATATTAAAAATACCCATGTTTATGCACATGAGGTTTATTACCCATACTAAATTGAAAAAAGGTATCAGGCTGCATGAAATATTACTCAGGTCAGAGGGCCTACTGCAATCTGCGAAATTATGAACATTTTGGACACATCAGCTCAGGCTCCCCATCGAAAACGGCACCCCAGGCCCATTTTGTAAAAATGACCGCTTCCACGGTGTCACGTATGAGGGGAACTGCAATGGCTACAGCTCTCTTTTGCCATCAAGAGTAGGCGTACAGCATACGTTATTTTGTACACACATTTTCGCATATGAGGTCCACCTCAACACCAGCCAATTCTTCACTCGGCCTCTTCCCTCAACACAACGAGACAGGTTCGATTCCCGGCAGGGTCGCTCCCAGATTTTCGCCTTTTCATTCCTCAGAAACATTCCTTCCTCAGTTCGTTTGATTGTCAAACAAAACTCAACCTACTTAACCCGAGAAAGACAATGCACAACTAATAACACATACATGTATTATCCTACTTTATCCATTAATTTAATCTTTGCATTTCTCTGATGTTTGCGGATGATGGATAGCATACTATAGTTTCATTCGAAGTAACCCCTTTCCTTAAGTCCGTCAATAATTAAAGATATCTCCTTACTGTGCAAGGAAGTCAAATGTCTGAGTCTATCAACAAGTTTATTGGCGTCTTCAGGAAATATGTAGCCGGTGTTCTTGTCTTCTTCATTATTTACGACACTTTTTTCAGCAAAGCCAGTGAGGGGATGTGTAAGGACGTTGAAAAAATCGTCACTATTATCACCGTCAGTGATGTCTTCATTATCGTTTTGTTTCGTTGGAATTAATAAAAAATTTCACATTTTATTTTTTGTATGAAAAAAACAAAGGTGAAGTTTGAGACAGAATTTATTTACAAAAATAAATTTTCATAGAATTAATTTTCTACATTCGAAAGGGATTAACATTACTCTAATATTGCACGGTCTCTGTAATGCACAGGCTGCTATATACTTCAATTTTTTTTTCGCAATTATGAAGTTTTCCCTTATATATCTCGACTAGGTTTGAGGGTGGTGAATGAGAGCTGTATGGGCGTGTATTTGCTGGAATTCGTATTGTGATATGAATCTGCATGGTGGACTAGCATCCCTGGAATGAAACTATGTTTTAGTTCCCGTAATTCATAAAGAGTGAATACTATTGACACCTGCTGGATTGCAAGCTGCACACATATACAACACATGTTTACATGTCACTTTTTAATTTGGCTAATGTCACGTAGCAGTGTGACTGGGTTCTGAGAGGGAGCGTGAGTGTGTTTTACCACGGATCAGATATGTCTCTTAATGGAGCGAGACCATACGAATGTATGAAAATACAGAAATTTGTTTGCCGAAGGTAACTGTTTTTTATGATTTTGTACTTGTGGTGGGTGTACCTTTATGCTAGCCTCTCCTCACGGAATATAATTTTTTCCTTACAAAACTTACTACAGTAGAATCCCGATAATTCGTATTGCCAAAGGACTGAATGTTAAATATGAATTATCAAGATATTCAAATTAGCGGGATTGCCAATAATCGGGAGCAAAAAAAGAAAAAAATACATAATAACGAGATTAATGAAAATTTGCATTAATATTTAATGATAAACGCATTGCTACATATAGTGTATACATATGTAATGTACATATAAAACAATAATTACATAAATAAAAAACACATTAACAATTAACTAACAAAAAAAAATCTGTAATTTTCTTTTGGTGCAAGCCTTGCAGACGGGTATTGTCGATGGCTTTGTCAAGCATGTTCAAAGCAGAAAATACTTCATCGCCAACGTCTGATTTCTCTAAGAAATGGTGCATGTTGTTGATGTATTGTTTAGCCACTTGAGGTGTAATTGTCAGCACATCATCTTCGTCATCACCTTCACCATCAATGTCTTGAGATGGAGCCAAAATTTCATCAGTTAGAATACCTAATACCGCTAGGCCATCGTCAAAATGGACGAAATCTTCAAACGTTATAGAATTTCCTTCTTTTTGAGGAAGACGATTCCAATTCCCAGGGCATTCTAAGTCTTGTTCAGTAACTGCTGATGAAAGTTCCACCTTCGTGAATCCACAAGCACAAAATCCGTTTTTTATTGTGCTTTCACTAACACTTTGCCACGCCTTGTGAGCAATGTTCATGGCTGAACATAAGGTGATTTTAAGATCCTTCCCATCCTCGATGCTGTCAAAGAGTTGCCATCACTACTTCCTTGCGGTAAAAGGTTTTGAACGTTTTAATAATGCCCTGGTCTAGAGGCTGCAGCTTAGAAGTAGTGTTGGCAGGCAAAAACACAACATTAACATGACTGAGCGTTGGGGTATTGTTGTGGGCCGTACAATTATCCATGAAAAGTAGAATTTTTCACTGCCTTTTCTCCATATGAGCATTCACTGATCGTATCCATTCCTTGAATAATTTGCCCGTAATCCACGCTTTTTTGTTTGCACGATAGGTCACAGGAAAAGTTTTTATGTTTTTAAAACATCTTGGTTTGGCTGATTTGCCTATCATGAGCGGTCTTAATTTCTCAGATCCATCCATGTTGGCGGCCAACAATATGGTTACACGTTCTTTACTATTGTTTCCGCCATGACACTTTTCTTCCTTAAAACACAATGATCGGTCGGGGAGACACTTATAAAATAACCCCGTCTCATCGGCATTAAAATGTTTTTGGGCTCATAAGAATAGATTATTTCTCCCAATTCGTCGAGGTTCATACACATCGGGAACCTGTGTTCTGGGTTGGTTTCCACACCGGGTAGTGCTTGTCAGTAAATGTCTTGAATTGGAGCACCCTCCATGGGTACAGCTCTCGAGTAGATAACTTGCACGCGGACGTCGTCTTCCACTGGTAGGGCAGGGCGTCTTCAATGGGGAGGGCGTCTTCAACGGTGACGTCGTCTTCAGCGGGTAAGACGTCTTCTACGTGCGCAGACTTCGTAAGGGCTGCTCGGAGGGCCTTGCACCAACTCCTGCGATGCGACGTATCGGGAATCAAGGTGATGCAGCCCTCGAAATACTCATTGCATGGGAGGCAGTCCCATGTTGCAGGTAGGACGGCAAATACTCGAATACTGTCGAAATTTGGTAAGGTGCGTGGACCAGGGGAAATTATTTCGGCAGGTATTGTATCTAGTGCCGTTTGTCCAAGGCACAAAGCAAGCGCACTCTTTCAATTGGCAAAATGGCCGAAAGGATTTTATGGCCGCTCGGATAATACGTCTACATTGCTAAGAGCGAGGAAAATGACTGATTACCTGAGGACTCAGAATGCGTCTTATAAAGAACTTTTAAGGGGATAAAAAGCCCGCTCTCGCGACTAAATTAGGCCACCGATTGGTCGGAACGAAGGTTTCCGAAAGCACCGTAGTAATTAGCCAATGAGAAACATTGGTGGAGCAATTAAAGATATTGTATCGGGGTGGAGAGGAACCGACTAATTGGTTGAACAATGGTTTCCGAAAACACCCGAGTAATTAGCCAATGAGAAACATTGGCAGAGCTATTAAATATATTGGAAGGGGGTGTGCATTTAGTCTATGGGGTTGGGCAATTGGTCAATTAAATATGTTGGGAGGAGGTCAGTCGTCTGCTGGGCGCGGTGCTGGGGACAGGCACCAACAATGTAAAACAAATGACAAACGAAAAAACCAATATGGCAGTTCAACGAAGATGAGAGACAATTTCCAGTAATGTGTACACAAATGTGACGCCTAGCAAAATGGTGGACTGCACTGACCAAGATGGTGGACGCCTGCAACAACCAATATGGGTGATTGCACCAACCAAAATAGTGGACGGCTGCACTTACCACGATGGCGGACGGTGGATGTGACGTCTTTCAAGATGGCGGACTACACCTACCAAGATGTTGGAATGAATATTGGTGGAGGGTGTGTATGGGTCTTCCAGAAATTTAAATTTTTAAATAATTTTTAAAGAAATTTTTGTATTTTTTTTTTATTTTTTGAATTTTTGTGGTCAAATGTCAAGGCCACCTGGATCCAAGATGACCACTGGCTGACCGGAATGACAGAGCTCGAACAGCTCCGACGCTCCGGTCCCAGGTCCCGATGTGCCAAAGTCCTCATAATCCCTCTACTACGTTCCTCGGTATAACCCATTCATGCATGAGCATAAAAAGCGTATAAGTCACAGGTTTTTTTAAAGCTTGATGCTGTAAAGCTAACGTTAATTTCTTCCAATGCGGTTCCTATCAGACACGAACAGTATCCACCCCACTTTTTACTTCCATACCTTCGTTGCGAAGCAGACCTTTTGGTTCAGACACTGCTATTTGGATCCGGCCCACAACCCCATCCAGGAAGGTGGACACGACCAGACACCATGGACAGTTTGAGAAGCAGGAAGACGTGTAAAGCAAGGCAGTGTCCACAGAAGTCCGGCCGTAGCAAGACACGCGGACCTGTGGGCTGATTACTAACTCTCAGGCAACAATCGCCACGCTTCGGAGACGTAACAAAGCAAGAAGTGAAAGTAGTGATCACCAGCCGTAATGCGATGTGTAGTTCGTTAAACATTCACATATGCCGAAATGTTATGACATCGCGGAATGGAAGTACCTGAATAAATAATTTTCATTAACTTTCTGAAGAAAATATTTTCGTATAAATGAAGAACTCTTCCTGAAATTATTAAACTTAACGAAAACCTACCATACAATAATAAATTATGAAGATAATTATTCTCATACCCCCCCCCCCACCAACAGCAAACGTGAAATACGAAATTTTAGTTCTACCTCCACGACAACTGTTGACAGATACCTAAACCTACGGTGCGTACTTCTCATATCTCGAGTATACGCACACATAGAGTTATGCACATGCTTCTACACCTAGCCTAATAAGTCAAAACAAACAAAGAATGCATGTCACAGAGAACGCTTTTAGTGTTTAGTGATACTTTACGTAATTTTGACCTAATAAGAGACACACATATATGTACTATTATATATACTGTATAGATTATATATACCATATATAAATATAGTAAATTTATATTCTAGTAAATTTATATTCTAGTTACAGTAAGGATTTCACTTAAAATATTGATTTTTTTGACAACCTTCTACAGTCAGATGAAAGTTGGGTACATGATTTGCACACAAAATTGTTATAAAACTAAGTATTGAAGCAAATTTACAACATAATTCGATAAACTTCAACTATTCATTTAGTTGTAAGAGATTAAATATTCGCCTGAAATCAAATTGTAACGGTTAAAAACATTCTTGTCCGTAGCATTTTACACCACCAACTATTTCATCGAGGACGATAGCACATGGTGATGCCTCATTTGCCTCACGGAATGATTGTTCGTTACTGACCCTTTTACGTTCGTCGCCGCTGTGACGTTCTCCGAAATGTCGTGGAGATGTAACATACAACACGTAGTGCTAACTCACGCACTATATATTTTCTACTGATGAACTCGCATCTTTACGAAGGGGTAGCTTCTGTCCGAGTTGTTCATAACCAGCCGGCTGCGTTCTTATCCGCACCTGGGATAGAACGCATGTCCCTAGCCATTTGCTGACTGACAACACCTTGACCGATGGAAGCAGTACGCATCACTGGAATTGTAAATAATTGTATGTATGGCCTCATGATCAGAAGCGTCGAAAGCTTTCTTTGGAGGGGGGGGGGGTAGAGTCTTTTTAGAGAATTTAGTGCTCGTGTTGCTGGATAAAGCGTCCCTTCCCAAAATTTAGTTTTGAAATTAGTCAGTGTATAAGCACACACGCGTTGCTTACTATTGACGTATTTTACACCAATAAACTTATTTGTGTCAGCAGAAACAATATCATGGAATATTATTGAGTGACTTCCATATTTATTACATATTATAAAGAGGAACTTAAACTACTGTTATATCTTGTATAGTCTTTATGGCCCCCTAGTATGATTGGGGGAGGGGCAATGCCTCGCTTGCTTCCCCTTTTACGACATCCTGTATTTAATACGCATACGTGCCTTACGTCGGATACTGTATATAAAGCTACTTCAGCCAGTAAGTGAAATAAAATGCAGTGAAAATTCAGTTAATTGGCTGCCACTTACTGGGATACCAGTGTGGAATTGCTTAGGAATTAGTATCGTCATGATTCTCCTAACTGCTGAATCAGTGACATCCATTAACTTGAATGACTATTAGTCTTTCAGTGATCGTAACGGTGATGGTTTCACTGCTTTACTCTCAATTTTTTCTCATTTGGGACTACTTTCACTGTTTCAGCTTACGACTTTTGGAGGTGGAAAGGAGAAGGGAAGGGTGATGGACATCGAGTTATGCGTGGCCGCAGAGCCTACATAGCAATGTTACATTGCTATGCATTTCGCGAAAAGATTTGAAGACCAGTTGTATTTCATAATACTTTAGCTTAGATCCACTTTCCTGATTGGATGAACTAAGTGTTACGCGTCTTAGACGTATGTCCGCGAATCACAGGAGTACAGTATCGGGGTTACCTGATTCTGATTGGCCAGTCAAGTAAAAAAATGTCTTCTCACAAAGACACGCAGCCAATAATAAGAGGAAAACTGTTGTACGCCCGTAGCTTATTGAAATCTAGCACGTGCGGAAATTTTTTTCGCGAAATTTGCGTGTTCCTACCAATGACTAGAGATGAGTATACATTTTCGTCTCTTACACATGCCCCCGACATTGGATTATTAACTGCCAGAAGAAATGTCAAAATCACAAGAAAAAATAATGTTGTGAATGTTATTTAAGGCTGTTTACCAGTAAGTATATGCTCTTATGAAAACAGTGTTTATATTTGACTGGAGCCTACGTTCACACTGCACTTAATTTTACTTGTTATTATATACAGCTTATCTCACATTGACATACAGCATGACTTTCTTCAATTGACTGTATTCTAGCTCACAGGGGCCTATGTTCACCAGAATGTCTTGAGAATTTGCCTATGTGTATGCTACTGTCCTAAGAAAATCTACTCTCACTAATAAAATTAAATATAAATAAACTACTCCGGACTGAGGTACGTAGTATTACGCTCCAGAATATGTATTTTGGTTAAAAAAAACAACTGCATTTATTTCCGTATAACGTGTTCCCTGACGGTTTGGAAGATATGAGCGTATAAGTCCTCCCTGACAGACGTTGCTAAGAATTTTTCAAACCTCCTTGAGCTCCCGATTAAAATCTCGGGTAAATTGCGACTGTAATTGTAGTTTATACATGCCAGATCGGTTAGGAGGTTGGTCAGTCGATGTTTCAGGCACGTAAACTGTTCCCCAAATAGTCACCCGGAATAAAAAGGGAACCTGATAAAGCAAATAAAAAAAAACATAAACAACATCAAACCACAAACGTTAATAATTACTTCACTCCTTGAGGCCAGTTGCACTAGTGAAGATCATTGCTTGATCCGAGATCATTTTCGAACTTGATCTAAGATCACCACAGAATACTGTTGCACCATTAAAATTCAAAGCATAACAGAAAACCGCGATGGCGATCCAATATCATATAAGTTCAGACTTCGCCCATAATTCCCAGATGTTCACTATTTCGCATATTTCATACCAATGAGTTAAATAATTGTCAACATATGTTGGTGTAACAGTCTGCGATGGTTAAATGTATATATTTATAATGAAATACACAAATCCAATTATTAATTTTATTAAAAAGATCATCAGACAAATTTAGTTTTTAAATAAACTAATAGACAGTACTACATTAAAAACGTTTTGGAAGTTTAAAACCAAACTATCTACACTTAAAAATTAATTAAATACAATTTTTATTACATTAAAACTACTAAAGCTGAAAAGCTGAGAAAGAATATTGTATGCTGTAGTTTGTTGTTCGCTACTTACTTCAGATTATTGGAATTAAAATTAACTAACTAACAAGCTTAGTTGTAAATNAACAAATTTAGTTTTTAAATAAACTAATAGACAGTACTACATTAAAAACGTTTTGGAAGTTTAAAACCAAATTATCTACACGTAAAAATTAATTAAATACAATTTTTATTACATTAAAACTACTAAAGCTGAAAAGCTGAGAAAGAATATTGTGTGCTGTAGTTTGTTGTTCGCTACTTACTTCAGATTATTGGAATTAAAATTAACTAACTAACAAGCTTAGTTGTAAATAAAGCTTCCAAACAAGCCCAAAAGAAAACGGTATCGAAAATATGATATTAATATTAAATAAGATATTAAACGGAATGAAAACTAATTAAGTATTAAGTTTGCACATTGTATATTTGCATTACTTTAAATTAATATTTCGGGAAGACAACATAGTAAGTTGAAGTTGGCTATCGAAACACTCAGACAACTCTTTGGTCGCAAGTTGTTTGTGCATTCAACATCTGTGTATAACAGTTGGTGAATGCTTATTAAGGCGTCGCTCTGCATGCACGGTAACAAGAGAGGCATCTGCCCTAGAAGGTTCTTTTACCCGTCACCCGCGTGTTTGATACATTCCTAACGTTGCCAGAGAGGTGTTAAACACCAACCTGCGGCATCACCAGTAATTTTCCTTTCAATTTCCAAGATACTACTACCTAGCTAAGTGATTGCGTTGTTAACACACTGGACTCGCATTCGGGAAAACCCGGCTTTAATTACCGGTCGGGCCATTCGGATTCCGGTTTTAAAATGGTTTTCCGAAATCACTCCAAGCAAATGCTTGAGTGGTTCCTTGTCGCACACCATAGTCACTTCATTCGAATCCAGTTGTTCCGTGTCAAACGACCCATTGTTATGGAGACATGATGTCATGACTATCCAAGCGGCTGCTGTTACGGTTAGAGCCCTCTCGCTCACCTCACGACTAGTTGTAACGCAACACCCGCACGGCGTTCCAGCCTCTGGGACACGGGCAATATTGATAAGACGAGAGTAGGCTGGCACCTTAATCCAGCGAATACACCACTAACTTCCGTTCAGTCTTATAAAAGTATAATACGATATGGGCTGGAACATTGGATGAATAAAAACGTGCGGTGGATCGGGAGTACTTTGAGAAATCATTCTCAACGTAAGCATCCTCCTTACTACCCACAAGGCCATCCGTTCACTGCCTGCCAGGGCCCTCAGAGGTGGGAAGCTATGAATAGCAACCGAGTTGACCATTATTAGGCAGCACACGTAATGGGTGACCTAATAACCTCTTATAGCCAGCTATGTCTGATGTGAGCCGCCACCCACTATCATGCTGAACTGAGGCAGTGAGATAGACTGAAATGCATTTCACTGCTCCGTGCACANTGTGAGCCGCCACCCACTATCATGCTGAACTGAGGCAGTGAGATAGACTGAAATGCATTTCACTGCTCCGTGCACAATTCTATCTTCGCTTACTAATATGCCCTACTTTCTTTGGCCCTAATGCACTAAACGAATATATATTCTTATCCTCCGCGACTGTCGCAGATTTCCCAGCGCCCCCTTCGCTCTGCGTTGATTTGCTGTGCCCTTCTATCTAAACCCTTCCTCTTTCGGGGTGTGTCCATGGCTACAACTGCGGTCATGGTGCCAGACTACCCTGCTGTATCCATGATGCATGCGTTCATTTAACATAATAAATCCAACCTGTTGTCANGGTCATGGTGCCAGACTACCCTGCTGTATCCATGATGCATGCGTTCATTTAACATAATAAATCCAACCTGTTGTCATAGTTATGCACTAACATGCATTCCGGAGAGCCCACAGAACTGTCAAGGGTCTCTTGCCAGAAAAAAAAGTACTATTCATATACTGCTGCCTCAATAACAACGCATTTCTGCGACGAAAGCNGGTCATGGTGCCAGACTACCCTGCTGTATCCATGATGCATGCGTTCATTTAACATAATAAATCCAACCTGTTGTCGTAGTTATGTACTAACATGCATTCCGGAGAGCCCACAGAACTGTGAAGGGTCTCTTGCCAGAAAAAAAAGTACTATTCATATACTGCTGCCTCAATAACAACGCATTTCTGCGACGAAAGCNAAGGGTCTCTTGCCAGAAAAAAAAGTACTATTCATATACTGCTGCCTCAATAACAACGCATTTCTGCGACGAAAGCACCGCTGTTGAATACTGCATTTGCAAGCGTACAACCCTTCAAGTTTGTGTTAATCTCGGTTCGGTGAAAATAATTTCTGTAACTCGTTCGTACACGTTATACATTGTCGAAGACGTGTGACATTATGCNATCTCGGTTCGGTGAAAATAATTTCTGTAACTCGTTCGTACACGTTATACATTGTCGAAGACGTGTGACATTATGAGAATTTACGCGCGTAAACAGTTCTGTCACGCGAAGCGTTGGTGATGTATTCCCAGCATGAATTGAGCACACGATTTTTTTAAGTGGCTGCACTTAACGGGTCGTGTGTTGCACGTCCGCGTGTTTACTGAACTTATTAGCGGCCATAGGCACACTCGCCATAGACGCCTAAATAGGACGAAAGCTAGAGAGTAAAGAGCGAGCGGTCTTCATGTCCCCTCCCCCTTTTTTTTCATCTTCCCCTCGTCACTATTGATCTCCCAGTAGAGGTATTATTTCGTATTTTAGTCTTTTCAACTTTTTTCACTGGAAATAAGTTGCATGTTCCTCGCGGTTATCTGTTCTTTTAATTACTGTTACTAATTAGAAGTAGAGTTGATTTTTCTTTACATCATTGCAGCCAAAATCAGACCAGTGCATTATATACAGCACGTATTAAAAACTAGGGCTGAAAACCACTAACATTATTTAAAATATACGATTAAAATTAAATACAATAGTAGAAATAATATATTTTTTCTATTAATTATTTTAACCGTATATATATATATATATATAGAAGCGAAATAAATATATAATAATAAGGTCATATAGTACATCAACTCTCATTTCATATGTAGCTTAAACTGCACATTTCTGAAAATTGTAGTAGTTCATGTAGTATTTATTTTTACAAGTTATGCATTTACTTTGCTGTTTTATTCTTATTTCCAGTCTGAAAATTGTAGTGGTTCTTGTTGTATTTAGTTTTATAAGTTGTGCATTTACGTTACTGTTTTATTCTTATTTCCAGTCACGTAATGACATTCGACTTCTCTCTTAGGAATATAAATAAATAAATTTTAAATNCTGTTTTATTCTTATTTCCAGTCACGTAATGACATTCGACTTCTCTCTTAGGAATATAAATAAATAAATTTTAAATTTTTACAGTAATAACCATACAAGAGGTTATTAGATTAGTAGACCTACACTTCGTTTAGCTCCTCTCTTTCAGTAAATATAGTCGCGCCTGCTTGTCGCTAACAGTGACCGATATGACACGTTCATTTATATATTATATTGTTCTGCATATATGTACAGTACAACTGTAACTTGTATTGTACTAATTTACAACTCCTAGCACATTTGTTGTATGTTATCAGGAGGCTAAATAAATCAAATAAAACACGTGTAAATCCATAGAGGGAGGAACTGACGTTCGCTTCCAACGTGCATACAGCAAAGCATGCGTTTTGAGAATACGCCATAAACTGAAAATGACGTAAGAAACAAGGGCAGTATGCAGTGCTTTCCCCTGGAATATCCGGTGCGACGGCAGGTAACTGGACTGGACCGTTGGAGAAAGCCGCCTGGGCTCAGTTTGCAGAGTGTCAGCGTGTTTGGCCAGGAGCTGTGGCATGGATATCGGTCCGCGTTCAGTTTCACTCCGGCTCAGCTGTACTCGTTTGTCACGCTTGTGCCATTATAGCCGGCCCGCGTGTTTACTTGCACATGATATTCGCTGACCACCAACGTGGCAACAACTCTCTCGCAAGTCATACTTTATTTATTGATATAACTTCAGTGTCACAAATGTCAGTCACTTCCTTGAGAATAGTACGTTAAAAACATGGCGTTAAAAAACGATCTGGATGCACTGACTAACAAAATAATTAAGCACCTGAAAAAATGGTTTGAATTGGACGTANGGCGTTAAAAAACGATCTGGATGCACTGACTAACAAAATAATTAAGCACCTGAAAAAATGGTTTGAATTGGACGTAGTTTTATACACCTGTATACCTTCGCTGGATGTGTAAATGATGAAAGTTGCAGTGGTGATCATGTATAGATTGGCTAACAGAATTCATTACTAGTATCGCCACATTTATAGTGATAGTGGTGTATAGCATATGTGTACATCATACATACTGTCAGGATAGTGCATAGCGAGTAAAGGTCAAGTAATATAGAGTAAGCATATCTCATATATGCATTAGATAGCATTACCAACACTTGACGGAGTTTGATGAAAACTGTACTGTGTGTCTGCACGAGGCTAGAAATAAATATTGTGCAATTTCCAAGTATGGGGGGCATTTAGCTGTCACAGTGGCCCAGTATTGGAGTCAATGGGTAAAGTCCCGGAAATTCCACGGGCTCATTCGGTAAAAAGCTACTCTGAGAGAAAGGTATGTTCCAGTCAACAAAATACTTGTTTGTATATGGCCAAAAATATATTTATTTGACCCAAAGAATTATATTTTGTTGAGTAAACAACACTTGGGAAAAAAAAATTCTTCTAAAAAAATACGTGTTTGAATAAATAAAACCTCTGTGTTGAGCCAAAAAAATGGACTGTGAACAAAATATTTTGTTGTACCAACTGTATATATTTATTTCGCCACTCGTTTTATTGCCTTCATTCGAAAATACTGCTCGAGAGAGTGGTTGTAATTTTTGTGACAATTGGGATAGTAACAGTTCTTGTTGGTTCATTTATTGAAACTAAAGAATAAATCTGTAAAACTCGAAATATTTATTTGCGCATGTTGTCCAGAACGTACGTTTTTAAAAACATTCACAGTTCGTAACTCGTCCCTTTAGCTGAGGTTGCAAGAGCGTAGCGAGCGGGAGCAAACGGTCTAGGTTAGAATATNGCGTTAAAAAACGATCTGGATGCACTGACTAACAAAATAATTAAGCACCTGAAAAAATGGTTTGAATTGGACGTAATTTTATACACGTGTATACCTTCGCTGGATGTGTAAATGATGAAAGTTGCAGTGGTGATCATGTCTAGAATGGCTAACAGAATTCATTACTAGTATCGCCACATTTATAGTGATAGTGGTGTATAGCATATGTGTACATCATACATACTGTCAGGATAGTGCATAGCGAGTAAAGGTCAAGTAATATAGAGTAAGCATATCTCATATATGCATTAGATAGCATTACCAACACTTGACGGAGTTTGATGAAAACTGTACTGTGTGTCTGCACGAGGCTAGAAATAAATATTGTGCAATTTCCAAGTATGGGGGGCATTTAGCTGTCACAGTGGCCCAGTATTGGAGTCAATGGGTAAAGTCCCGGAAATTCCACGGGCTCATTCGGTAAAAAGCTACTCTGAGAGAAAGGTATGTTCCAGTCAACAAAATACTTGTTTGTATATGGCCAAAAATATATTTATTTGACCCAAAGAATTATATTTTGTTGAGTAAACAACACTTGGGAAAAAAAAATTCTTCTAAAAAAATACGTGTTTGAATAAATAAAACCTCTGTGTTGAACCAAAAAAATGGACTGTGAACAAAATATTTTGTTGTACCAACTGTATATATTTATTTCGCCACTCGTTTTATTGCCTTCATTCGAAAATACTGCTCGAGAGAGTGGTTGGAATTTTTTGTGACAATTGGGATAGTAACAGTTCTTGTTGGTTCATTTATTGAAACTAAAGAATAAATCTGTAAAACTCGAAATATTTATTTGCGCATGTTGTCCAGAACGTACGTTTTTAAAAACATTTACAGTTCGTAACTCGTCCCTTTAGCTGAGGTTGCAAGAGCGTAGCGAGCGGGAGCAAACGGTCTAGGTTAGAATATTGGCCAGGCTTTAAATTTTTTTATAGTAACCAAAACTGTTTAATGTACGTAGAGACAAACAAATAATTCGTTTCACCAACCAAATCTTACAGTTTGGGGCAACCAAATAAGAACAACCAAATTGTTTAGCTTCAACAAAATAGTTCATTTCCCCTTTACACACTCACATTATTTGGCTGCGCCAAACAAACTTTGTTAATTCAATTAAACCTTTTTCTTAGTATAGACTTCACAATGATCTTTGTACTGAAGCCTCAGTTTGGTTTTTAATTGGCTGTTGCCCTAGTTTAACCCCAGGCTAGGTAATATGGGATTCGGTACTCGGTTTACTTGCAGGTTCGTTATTGGACGAAAGTCGTCTGGGGCGTGTCCAACAAACTGTTGTCCAATAGAGGTAGAAACTCTAATGTACATGGAGTTGAAATTTAACTTGTCCTGAAATTAATTTGCGAAATGTCTGGGTCTCTACCAATGGGTACTTGAGGGTATATTACACACATAGTGAAGGTTATTGTCGACCAACACAGACCACACCAAGAGAGGATCACCGTGTTGTGCGCGTGCGTCAAGCAGTACACAGCTTCCTCTGGGCCTGTCAACCGGACCCAATTACTTGATACTTTACAATACCTTGTGCTACTACGTCTAGGCGACTGCCATCAGCCAGACGACGGACGGTTTTAACGTCTCATGCTTAGGCTGCCGTTAAGATCAGAGCAGAGACCCATAACAGGGAAGCATAAAGCGATGTCGAGTGGCATCGCATGTTGGTTCTACACTGTCACAGACGAACGTCAAATGTGTGCTGGTACTAAGGGGAAAGGATATATCCTTTCAATATTGTGGAAATACATCGGCATTACTTCAGGTATCGCGGTGTTGGGCGCCATAGGATATGACTGTAGGTCACCTCTGGTAGTAATCCGGAAAAGCCCTGACGACATCATGTGTCCACATGTGTCACCCTTCACGAGACGGCAAGTAACCTGGTGCAATATTTCAACAGACTACGCTTGTCCACTCACTGTCTGTGGAATGCATGCTTGACGTTAAATTACTGTCGTGGTCAACAAGGTCCCCCGCTCTATCCTCGATAGAACATGTGTGGCATCAGCTCGGACGTCAACTGCGTCCCGCTGCCGATCTGCAGAATATCGTTGGTCAGTTACAACAGTCGTGGACCGATTACTTTGACTGTACGACTCCCTTCCAAACAGAATTGATGCATGTATTTAGGTCCGAGGGGGCGATGCATCCCACTGACATGAGACCAATAATATGGTTGTAGTGCCAACTCTGCTGTCCAGGTGATCTACTTTCTTGACCATTTTATTCAAAATCACTAGCCCTTTCAAGATATGCAGTTTTATTACCTCCACTCCTTTGTGCTTATCTTGATATTCGTGAGTGTACATTTCTGCAATGTTTAATTTTCCATAGGAAATTTTACTGCAGAGTCATCAGACCGTACTTGTGACTTAATTATAAAAACCTCTAACCGCCACTTAAATTCTCGTCAAATGCTACCAAAAATAATTTCAGTTACTTTTAATATGAGGATTTGTATAGCATTTNCCGCCACTTAAATTCTCGTCAAATGCTACCAAAAATAATTTCAGTTACTTTTAATATGAGGATTTGTATAGCATTTGAAGAGTTATATATGTATATGTTATACCGGTTTTGTTTTACAAAACTTTCAATTTCCGCTAAGTTATTCCTTACGAAAAAATAAGACAAAATATATGTATCACTTTTCCCTTAAAGCGATTTTAAGGGAGTTATGCACCCGCAAAAATATAATTTCAAAATGTTTTTCGTTCAAAATATTATAAACTACTTGCGATTAAGCAACAAATCAGTGAATGGTGTTTTGTAGAACGGAGATATTACATCTCTGAAAACGCGGTTGGTAATATCGTCCGCCCTCATGGTAACAATGGGTGTTGACATTATGTTTTGCATGAAACTTTGTAATCTTAATATGCACGCGATATTTTAAGACATCTTATAAATCAGCACATGTATATTAAAAAATGTTGTCTTCTCGGAACACTTTCAAATGAACACTTTTCGTGAAATCCACTCGTAAAACTCAAAACAGAATGCCTGTTGCCTGGCAGATAGGCATCACACATACACAAAATACGTTTNGAAATCCACTCGTAAAACTCAAAACAGAATGCCTGTTGCCTGGCAGATAGGCATCACACATACACAAAATACGTTTTAGATTAGGTTTTTGTGGGGGCACACAGCTCCCTTAAAAATAATTTTGGGGGAAAAGTGGATATAAATTTGTGTCTTATATTTTTGGGAAAAGTAACCTGTTGGAGTTTGTCGGTGTTGTTCAAAAACATCCGGTATATAAGTAATATATATAACATATATAATTGTATACGTTTAAGTAATTCAATGAATTTTTGTACAAATTTTACTGGAGGTTGAGATAGAAAATTATTTATTTTGTTAAACTCGCCAAATGTCTCTCATATATGCATAAAATAATTGAGAGTAGATTTATTTATATTTCTAAGTTTTGGATCAAATTTTTGTATTTGATGGCAGTCATGCTATTTTTAATTAAGCATTCATTTTAATGAAGGTTTACGCGTATCGTTTCGAGATATTTATATTTAATACATATTTCTGACTCATCGTTAGTTGAACATTTTTAACTATCACTACGAAAGAATGTTTTGTGAATGCATACATCGAAATTGATAACTTTTAATTACATATGGCTGAATGTTACTATTTTAGGCCCTTTATTTGGAAAGAATATCTTGCGATGTACCTCACCTATCTGTACAATTTAAAACCTTCTAGAAGCAATCAATCAATGTTTTAATAATTGAATACTAATTTAATTAAAAATAATTATACATTTCAAATTATTTTAGTTTTTGGTTTTTTTTTATTGTAACCATTATTAATTTTTAGCATGCGTAATGAATATAAAGGAAACCCAAAAAAGGTGCTTATGACTGCACAGTATAACATAAACCATTTTGGTGAAATAAAATATTTATTATGTTGAAATAATCTTACTAATTTTAAATTCTACTTTTTTGCAATATTAGTTGCTAAATTCTATAATAGTTTTTGTCATGAATNGTTTTAATAATTGAATACTAATTTAATTAAAAATAATTATACATTTCAAATTATTTTAGTTTTTGGTTTTTTTTTTATTGTAACCATTATTAATTTATAGCATGCGTAATGAATATAAAGGAAACCCAAAAAAGGTGCTTATGACTGCACAGTATAACATAAACCATTTTGGTGAAATAAAATATTTATTATGTTGGAATAATCTTACTAATTTTAAATTCTACTTTTTTGCAATATTAGTTGCTAAATTCTATAATAGTTTTTGTCATGAATNAATAATCTTACTAATTTTAAATTCTACTTTTTTGCAATATTAGTTGCTAAATTCTATAATAGTTTTTGTCATGAATTGTGCAAAAAATTTCATCAAAACTTCTCATTAATTGGATTTTTTACCCTGAAAATAAAAATTTTGGTGATATCTGTCTTGGTTAGCAATGTAATGTGCATTCAGTTTGTAAGCACCTACAAATAAATATCAAATTTGTTTGTTTTATATTAGAAAAATTAACATACATCCTTGGAGTCGTTGGTGAAAATAGGCACACATTGCTAATTACCTAATGATAAATAGGTTATATTTAAAACTTCAAAAACTTGTTATCACTGAACAATTCGTAGTATTAATTAAAAGCTAGGTACTATAAAAATAAATTACAGAATCATAATTATAAAAATTTGGACTGTGCTTTTCAGCTCAGGTTTACATCACCAATGGAAGAGAATAAGATATGGAATGTAATAGTGGAGAAATGGCCATACCCAGAGAAAACCTATCGGCCAATAGCAACATTCATCACATTTCCCACATGTAAGAATACATGTGTTGCCTTGATAATCTGAATAATAGTACGCCGTTGTGGAGGCACATGTTATAATCACCATACAACCACAGTTCCAAGAAATTATAGAAAAATAAATAAGGTAATTAGTTCTACTTCCACAATGTTAGGGTGGAGGGTACCCCGTAGAAGTGAGAATGAGCATTGGTTACTGATGGCACTAAAATCAGAATAGAATATAAGATAGCACATGGCACCAGGAGGATACTTACTGCGTTCTGCCCAAGAGGTGCTGTTAGCCAGGTGCGTCAAGAAGGAGGCGAGATGTTGGGAGCACAAGTCCTCCAGTCCTGGCTCGAGCCGAAGTACTCCAGGGTGGTAGACATCCAGCAAGTCTTGCAGCCCTGGGCGGTGGGCGTCAACCTCCGAGGGGAGCACTTGGGGGCGATACAGATCGTCCAAGCCAGTCACGCGCGAGCCATTCCCCGCAGCCGCCCCCGCGCACATGAACACAATAATCAAGGTTACACACATGACATGGGCCAGAAACACAGCGCTTCCTCTACTAGCAGGGCTCCTCCCCGAGCGCTCCAGCAGCGCTGCGCTTCCACTACCAGCTCGGCCCGCCATATCCGCGCCTCTGGGCTGCCGACGCCAAGCGTGCCCGTTTTCTCCCCTTTCTCCACGTGACGCAAGTCCCGCCACCTCCAGCGGTCGTGTGGCGCACGCCGGAACTTACTGTTTCCTATCTTCCGTCCTACAGTTAGCACATCCATTCCCGACCGACGATGGTATCCGCTAGACCCGCTTCAAAGCCGAGCCTGCCGTGTCCATGTGAAACTTGGAATGCAGGATATGTCTTCATGGCACTGCCAGTCAAGGTCTCGATGAATATCAATATTACTCTCTACTCGACAATAATGAGTACTCATACGGCGTTAAATTTTTAATATTATAAAAAAAAGTTATGTTTGAAATAATTATTATTATTGTTCATTATTCCAATGTGTTATAACAACTCGTAGTCCAAAATAATGATTAAAATGTATGTATAAGATCGGTAATGATTTAATTGCATCTAACTGAGTTTAGGAATGAAAATATTGTAATTTTTTTTCAAGTAAAGGTCAATGAATTCTCGTAGAAGATAGCGAAAGGAAACCAATATTTGTTATAATTATTTTAAAGGCAATAAAATACACAATATAAAGGTATAAAACCGCTTGAAAATTGTATGTATATACTGAGAGAGAGAGAGAGAAGGGGGGGCTAACGTCAATAGTAAATAACCCATAAGTGCAGAAACTGCCAGACATAACTTCGATATTTATAACTTAAAACTGTTTGAGATAAATTAAAATTAATATTTAACGTAATTTAAAGTTAATATTTTATAATAAGTTAGACAAATTTCCTACGAATAATCATTATAAATATTTAATGATTTTCATTACACAAATAATTATACGGACTTAATTGGCAATGTTATCGAAGAACACCATCGTTAAGAGGTTTAATAAAATAATGTAAGAAACTCGATGTATTAGAATATTTTAAGAAAACAGTTTATTATAATTATTACTTCTGTAAACGTTCTAGGGTTTCCAAATAATAGGACCTTTCTAAATACACTCATTACCATAAAAATGTGTGCACTAAGAAGTAACCACTTTATTAGAACAAAACATTTTAGCATTATGATTAGGGGAAGATCCGGAAGGAGGGAGGAAGGGTCACAGAGGACATGTCATATCCGTCCCCTCCTCCTAAAGAAAACCTTGCTTTGACATGAAATTATTTTATAAATGCTTTAAATCTTAAATGAAATGAAATGAAAATTATTTGAAATACAAATTCAATCCTTTTTTTTAAATATTTTCCCCCTTCCTATGCCACGAATCGAAAGTCTACACCTGCACTTACGCAAAAGGAAAATAACTCAGCCCCCCCCCCTTTTTTTCCCCTCAACACTTGCCAAAAAAAAATTGATTCTCTCCTGTTGGTGGTGCAGAAGAGAAAGACGTTTTTAAATTACCACTGTATCATGTTTGCTCACATGCAGCACGCAGACAGCACGCAGAAATGGCGGGAGTGAAAGGGAGCACCTTCAGAACATCGTCGAAACACATTGTGCTTAGATAAATGTGCCGAACAATCAGACATAGAATCAAACAAATTCCACTACATACATATACATACCGAGTGATTAATTTAAATTGAGACTACTGAATATTACGAAATATATACATAGCACGACAAAATGTGTCTAAATAAAACTTCATCACTATATTCGAATGGGCAATTCAACCTCGCAAAACTTAGCTCACCGTCACTCGATCTAGTCCAGGGGGAAGGGGGAGGGAGAGGTGTGGTGGGAGGCAACGTTCAAATTTCAAATGGGAATTCTCACTTTTTTGTTGCAGTTTCGGATTCTACGACAAAACATATGTGTGAAGGGTTTATTATAAACCAGCTTTTGCAATTCGTTGTAGAGGACACTGTAATCGATATATATCTTAAAATTGTTGTACTACCAGTCATAGATGGCGCTATAGGCAGCAAGATATAGTCACGCTCATATTTTTGCAAGGGGAACCCACATTCTATGACGTATTATGCTTCAAAATTGAAGTAACATAACCTTTACGATTCGAATCATGCAGATATAAATAATGTTTGCAGAGGGTACAACTGCTTCTCATCAACGAAGTGCTTGTTTTCGGTGAGTCCCCTTGCGTGTCACCAGAAGGAACATTGCAATTTCATATATGACATCGTTACAGATTCATTTACAATATGGTAAAACGTACACGGTTAGAAATAATCATGTGCATGTGGCTTGTCCTCAGACACAGTGCGTAGGTACAGCATGTGGTAGGTGGGCTACGTGCTGACACACGGCGCAACCACGTGCCTAGCTCTTATGTCACATTTCCCTCCCGGTTATGCGGGTCAAATTGAGCATTAACGTCTACCACGGTAACAATACTGTACATCACCAGTGAACGTACCCAAGATGTGTTGTCGAGGAGACCAGTCTTCGCTTCCACTGTATTTCCTTGTCATTTATTTGTTATTAAAACCTCCAACACACATCTATTGTTTAAATTGCCGTGCTCTTAAACCCGCTCAATACGGATAAGTAGACTTGTTATAAGTTTAATGTTTTGTGTATGTCGTATTTCGATTGGGGGTGCTACTGATGCACCACAAGTATAGCATCTTTATCTTTACAAGATAAAATAGACGATTTAGATTAATGGAAAATGTAGATGGAACGTCGACAATGCTGTCATCCTTTATGATGAGTGCTTTCCAGACCGGGTACGATCGTGCACTTCGTTTTTCCAAGTTTTCAAACAGTTTACTACCGAAGGATGTTCGCGACCTAAAAATTGATGCGCACAGCAACACTAACTGTAGAAAATAATCAAGTGACAGCGCCTGCTGCGGTGACCCATAAACCTCACGCGAACACTCGATAATTAGCTCGGAGTAGTATCGCAACTTTGTGTTTGGACAATACTAAAGCGTCATAAATTGCATCCCTGCCATGTGTCTCTGCATCAAGAACTACATTACGATGACTTCCAGAATCAGGTAACGTTTTGTCAATGGGCACTGCAACAAAAAAAATGGAACCCGGATTTATTTCTCGGGGTATTGTTCCCCGATGAGTCAACTTTCACAAACCACGGTGAGTTTATCGACTCAAAATGCATTATTGGAGTATGGAAAACTCACGCTGGTTTCATCAAGTTGAACATCAGCACCCGTGGTCTGTAAACGTTTGGTGTTCTAACATAGGCCCCCATTTCATTGAGGGTTCCTTGAACGGAGCAAAATACAGCAACTTTCTGCACGGCAATCTATTATATTACTTTAATTGCTAAGCCTAGAAAGTGATGCAGCATCAAAAGAGATATTAGATCACGATTACAATAGTCGTGGAATTGGCAGAGGTAGTCGGGTAATTTGGCCTGCCATATCACCAGAATTTATGTCACTAGATTTATTTGTATGGGGTTTCGTCAAATATAAGGTGTGTTTCGAACTGCCTACAACCTGCGACAACATGATCGAATGAATCCGAAATGCTCTACACAAATTGATGCAGACACACTCTTATGTTGCGTACCATCTTTGAAGCACGGATTATTAAATGCATCGAAGTTAGATGCTTTCATTTCTAGGATTTATATTATGCACCCCGAAGGAGAGAGACCTAATACAAGCACCTCGATAGTTAAAGATAAGGGGATTTACCGGATACAAGTAATCCGATAGTGAAAGGCACGAGGACTCACCAAATACAAGCACCCCGTTGGCGAGAGGTGAGGGGACTCGCCGAATGCAAGCACCAATGGTGAGTGGCAAGGGGACTCCCAGCAAATAATATTTACATCTGCATATTCGAATCACAAGGTTACATTTCTTCAATGTTGGAGCACATTGCAGTTCCCATTACAAAAATTGAAGCGTAACTTCATATTGCTGCCTATAGCACCATCTACCACAGGCCGAACTCCATGTTTGATACACGTGGTAGTTTCTAACGCAGATTCCTTCTAATAAAAATGGGTGTTTCCAAATTGATAACACTTAAGGTAATCTATTTTTCACCGATTACAGTGCCATCTACAACGAATTGTAAAAACTATTCCTAATAAATCCTTCGTGCATCTGCAAAAAAAAAAATGGGGATTCCAACTTGAAATTTCAAAGTTTCCCCTCCTCTTCAAGCTACTCATTCGCGGTGATGGTGAGCTAACATTTAAGGTCTTGAATTACTTCCTTAAAAATAGTGAGAGTTTATTTAGACAATTAATTTTCGTACGATGCATATACTTCTCGAGAATACGTAGTCCCAAGTTAAATTAATCACATGGTTTTTTTTTTGTTTACGTGAGGCAGATTTGTCCACGGCTGTAAATTAATCTCAACATTGTGGATGCTTTGACATGAAGGAAACTGGCATCCCGTATGATCACTCATATATTCAATGGACGATAAATCCGGTGACCAAACAGGCCATGCACCTGAACNAATACTAGAACTCCACCTGAACACTACTGGGAAACCAGAACTTCATACGGGTGAGTGTCGTTTTTCTAGAAACTGGCTCCTTGGCCATAAGCCAGGAAAGGCAGCACATTGTGTGTTAGACGTACCACCCCCGTGTTACTAATAATGTGGCAGTTTCGCAGTAATTTACGAGCTCTAACATTAAACTGGAAGCATTTACATACAAAACATTCAACTTATGTAACAAAATAACAAGAGATTCCAAATGCTGAAATGAATTTGTAATATGAGTACAACTTATCGTGTTATAGTGGGCTGAAAGACGTTTAATTACGTTAGACACCTGACTTCGAATATTTATTAAGAAAATTATAATTTTGCATTAATTATCTCCAATATTCAACTTCTCATGTAAGCTTCTGCTGTAACCACATACCAGTATAAAAATATTTTAATATTAAGGTTTAAGATGACGTAATTTGCGATTACTTTTTTAACGCATTTCGTGATTTTAATTCTTATTAAGGTAAGTCATACATTGCACACACATATGAATATGTATATATATATATATATATATATATATATATATATATATATGATACCTGTTTAATGAAGGAAAGACTATGCACTGAAATAAAGAAGATATATAATTATACATTTGGGGATCACAATCTTCTCTCTTAACAAAACCTGAGGAACAGATATCATACATCGATGTGACTCTTTACAATTTTTGCCATTATAATGTAATGGCAATGAGTATAACACTTAGAAGGCTGAAATAATATATACATAATATTATAATATAATATAATCTGTAAATTAATTTTTTCAATAAAACAAACTAACCTACTAATTATTTAGTAAAAAGTCAAGACAAAATGAGATATTGGTATGAACTTCATTTACAAGCGTGTGTAATACGATTTTACTAGTAGTAACATTAGAATTTGACTAGATTCCTTGTTTTACAAGAATGATATATGCAGTAAACATGCAGCTCCGCATATGAGCTCATAAATGGCTTTCTTGCCTCCCTTCTACAGGACAGAATTTATTCTTTGCCATAGTGTATCAAACTTTGATGGCGTAAAGCTAAACCACATATCTTGGTGTTTCAACGTACTCAACACTGAGACCACGAGCCTAAATTTACAGTGGAATATGTATCATTATCCACATCGCTGACCAGTCAGGGAAACGCACATAAGAATACTGTAGTTACATCTCTACGTGAACCCCACACTTGGAGGACATTTATAGCAGTTGGTAAGCCTCTGTCGCCGTGAACACTATGCGTTTCGGACATGTGGTGGGGACACCGAGACGTACTCGTACCAGTGCTCAGAATTTGAACCTAGAGTCGATGAACCAATGGTCCGGAGTTCCTACTTCTACAAACGTGTCTAAAACATACCAACAAGTTGTGATAGGTTATTCCTGAGGTGGAAATAGACAATATTGAGATAGGCAACTCCCATGGTCCAGGTCAAATAGCAAGAGCAGTAGACGCTTCCAAAGTTCGAGAAAAAATTATCTTTTATTGTCATATTTAGAAACTGCTTGTGGCACAGAAGCAAAGAAATTGTTACTAATTATTTAACCATAAACATTAATAAAGTGAATGTCGTGTATATGTGACCCTACCACATCATGGTGAAAGGGGGTGTTCCCACCCTTTATTTCTGCAAAAATAATAAGTAAGTTAAAGGCAAAATTCCCTATTTTTGAATAGTGATTACGAAATGCTGGCAAAATTAGCAACAGAAAAATCGCCTTGCTCTCGCCCTTTTCGAGTAAAAATGACGTGTTTGATCTCACAGAGAAGTGTTACTGCCTGCCAGTTAGGCAACCAGTCTTGATTATTTGTGCGGCGTGCCGTAGTTGAATGAGTTTCCCGCAACCGTGTGTGGTCTTACATTAGTGAGTTGCACAAATGACAGTTCGCTGGGATTTTCTCACTCTCAGAAGTAAATATATAAAATAATAACTTCAAGTTCTTGTACTACTAGTTTAAATTCATACCATAGTAAGCAACTTAAGAAGTGTTCAAAATGACAGTCGCAAACCTCATCTCAACAATTAATTCAGTGTAGGAAAGACTGGCGTACCCTTTCGAAAACACCCGGTGTGTCTTGAGTCTTGTCACAGGCAGCCATAACCCTGGCTAACAGATCATTCTCCAACTCAATGGATGTGTCGTACACCATAGCCTTAATGAGACCCCTTAGGAAAAGTCTAGCGGATTAGGGTCAGGAGAGCGTGCTGACCACGCAGCAGGCCCACATTTTCCAATCCACTGTGCTAGGAATTCCATTTTGAGGTGACTCCGTACAGCTCTTGTGGAATGTGCAGGGGAAACTGTCGTGTTGAAGCCAAATACGTTGCGGACCGCGAGCGGCACATCTTCGAGGAAATATGGCACTGTAGATTGCAGGAATTTGCAGTAAATGTGCCCAGTAAATCGTTGCGGCATTAGGTACGGCCCAATGGGATGAGCACCCACAATTCCCGCCCATGTGTTCACACAAAATTAGGGTGCTGGTTGGCTGTGATGGCTTTTCCATGAGGATTGGTATCGTCCCACATGTGACTGTTCCTGCTGTTAAAATAACCGTCTCTCGTGGATGTAGCTCCATCAATAATGTATACAATGGAAGTAAAATGGTGTACTACTGTGCACTGTTGCAGAAACCCACTGCCAAATATCACGTCGAGAAGCTAAATCTACTGGTCCTAATGCCTGCACCTTTCGCACGTGGTAGGCACTCAGCAGCTGCTCGTGCATAATACGCCATATAGTGGAATAGGACACACCCATTCCGTGCGCAATGGTGCGGGTGCTTGTTGAAGGGTTTTTCTCCACAACATTTAGTACTTTTTGTTCCACATTTGGTGTACGGACATTCCTTGGGTGACCAGACCCACCTTGGGCCTTAAACGCGCCTGTTTCACGCAATCTCTGAATGACAGTTGTGAAGGTCTCGTGATGAAGTTGCCGCTGCGCTGGAAACCACAGCAGCTTTTTCATTACCTTTAACTTCACGGTAAAGTACAACCATGTCTGTCATTTCTGAGTTCGTATACTTCGCCATGTTGTCTTGTAGTAGAATGCATGCAACGCGCAGTGAAGTGTGGGTTTTTAATATAGAGTCCTCTCCACTGTTGGGGAGGGGAACTACAGTACTGATTATGAGAGTAGAGGAAAACCATTACGCACACCAATATTCCGCGCCTCTTAGAAACCCTATTAGACGACACAAGCTACGATTCAGTTTCACCACAAGCCACCTATACGTAATGTCCACACACCATTACGACACGGCTCGCAGATAGCCATTACTTGTTGCCTACCTGGCATGCAGTAACACGTGTCTGTGAAATCAAACTTGTAATTTTTACTCGAAAAGGGCGAGAGTTAGACCATTTTGCAAAAGTCGTTACTGTTGCTAATTTTGCCGCCATTTCATAATCACTACTTAAAAAAATAATGATTACGGTTTAAGAAATTAGTAACCATTACTTGGTTTCTGTGCTGCAAGCAGTTCTAAATATGACAATAAAAGATAATTTTTTCTCAAACTTTGGAAGTGTCTACCGCTCTTACTATTTGACCTGAACCATGAGGGTTGCCTATCTTAATCTTTCAATTTCAACCTCAGGAATAACATATCACAATTTGTCAGTGTGTTTTATATACACGTTGTATAAGTTACGCACATCGCGTATACGCTTTCTGAGCAGAACGTTAGAACGCAAAACGAGAACTCACAACATACGTGAAACTCTCTTAAGAAGTACGTCAAGGAACTGGAAAATGTAGGCTAATTAAGCAGGAACACTTTTTAAGAGGGTCAAATTAACTAGACGTTTATAGACCACGTGCGAAGTTGTGTCAACTTATGAAGCCAGAAAACGTTTTAAAACATAATTTTTTTTAACGGTTTTACTGTATAGTATACATTACATTTGTGACATGATTGCATAACAAGAATGGAAAACTAAACAATCGTTCATTAACACGCTATTCCATCANCAACTTATGAAGCCAGAAAACGTTTTAAAACATAATTTTTTTAACGGTTTTACTGTATAGCATACATTACATTTGTGACATGATTGCATAACAAGAATGGAAAACTAAACAATCGTTCATTAACACGCTATTCCATCATTCCAATGGTTTTACGTCGCTTTCAATATTTGTACTGTATTTGAGACTCAGTCTCTCTTGTTTGTATTGTTTCCTCAGAAACCAGGCAACGTGATGATTTCATCACAAATTCGAATAATTTGGAAGTAGCGAAGAGAGTAACGAAGCCATTTAATGTGCCTGAATTTGCAGAACTCTTTTCAAACAAAAATATTCTAATATTTTATATCATACAATGGTTAGTTTCTAATGTTGTATTTATTTTATTGTTGGAACCACGATGAAACTATCCTTGACAATGTTTTCAACGGACTGCGCAGTGCTCTAGAATATTGGAGTCTCTCTTGATATGAGAACTGAAGCTACAGTGGAGAAGTGAGAGTATTATACGTAGGTATGAGAGGAGACAGCTGCCAACTTGTGTCGCTGTGAAAACCAGGAGTGATATGCAGGTCGATAGAGTCGCAGATACAGGCCGTGACAATGTTTATCTGATGTAGTGGGCAGACCTCCATTGTCACCTGCTCTGCGGGGTTCCACACACCTCACCATACATATTTAAATTAGTTACATTCTTAAGCCAAACTGGTCTGCCTCACTACACATGCCAATCATTGTAACTGATAATCATCAGTCTAAACCACTTAACCTTACCTGAAATCTGCTAGAGTAGCATTTTTTTATGCCAGCTAAATTAGAGTTATATATTGTCTTTTCTTATCGTTTTAATAATTTATAAGGAAAAATAGTTCAGCTGTACGACATTACGTACTTTATACCGTTAGGTTAGAAAGAATCTGAAATAATTTTATACTTCATTCTGAACTGGAAAATTCAATATTTAAAGGGGCCGTGGTGGTGCAGTAGTCAGACTACTCGCCTCCCATCACGGCGATCCAGATTCGATTTCCGCTGGGGTCACCCAGATTTTGACATGTATGAAACGTGGCGGCCGTTGCCATTGACCAGCAATATACTCGGGGCCTCCCGTTTCTCCCGCTCTTGCATTCCGCCGCAGCTCCATCTCCATCTTATTTCACACTCACAGGCGNACTCGGGGCCTCCCGTTTCTCCCGCTCTTGCATTCCGCCGCAGCTCCATCTCCATCTTATTTCACACTCACAGGCTCTCAAGATCTGACCGTCAAGTGCTAACCAAAACCTCTCAACTCAACTTAAGTCAGGATTTAGACAGTATATAAAACATAATATGACGAAAGACACGCTATGATTATGGCCAATGCAAGCAAATTGCAAACAAAACTACTTCAGAGATGACTTCCTGCAAGATAATTCAATTAGTTCATGAGGAAAACTTGTCGAAAACACAACGCATTTCTGTGATTTCTTCTCCGTAAGACTAGTAGAGGAAAGTAGCTACTTAAAGGTCAAAATTTTTCCTGCGAGACAGGAAGAGTAATCAATGCATGTTCTGTAGTCGACTTCACTATGTTACATCTCTAATTTTTCGCCTGTCCCGAGTGTAACTTCATCAGTGGTTATGATTTTTTATGTTTCACTATTATAACATTTTTCTCACCATTTGTCAGTTTTGGCCATTGTGCCAGTTTTAAATCATGGGGAAAATCTAAAAATATTCCATAATATTAACGTTTAAGTGCTATTTTGAAAGCCAAAGTAATGTTTTTTTTCCGGATGTCAAAATAAAGGTTAATCTGAAATACTTTCCTATGATACCTCGTGCGCCACAGTCGTAATAATATGTATACTATTTAATATTCTTTCGCAGCCTCGAGAAATTACATGCATGGTTTTTAATGCCAATTATGGTGTTACGACCAACTATGAATAACGTCTTTCAAGTAAGTGACTACCCCAGCTACCCTTACAGCAATACTTGGTTGTGCCATCGTTGGCCCAACCTTTTGCTCCAAAGTTGACCCACCATTGTAAAACTAACGTTCCCTAAAAATCAAAATCACACTTGGACCTACACTGGTCCAACGTCGTTATTAATTGGACAGCAACCAGTGCCCTTCCATTTACGAACAAAAGGCTTACTGACATTTGACAACATCGGTAGTATGTTAGCGAGACCTGTTAATACTNGCCCTTCCATTTACGAACAAAAGGCTTACTGACATTTGACAACATCGGTAGTATGTTAGCGAGACCTGTTAATACTTACACAATACCAAACATTTAAAAACATTTTGCCAACATTGGTTAGTGATGTTTAGAAAAATTTTAACCAATATCAGAAAATCAAAACAAGTGTAACACATATTAAGTCAATTTCTTTGCTTTACTATTGCTATCTAAATTTTCAAAATATACTTCGCGGGAGGTGAGTGCAAATCCATGCATTTTGAGGTACCAGCCAGTTTTGCCATCCACTAAACAACTTCAACAAATTTGGACAGGTTAAAAAGTAATATGAAATACTTCCTACTATTTCAGTTTACTATACTTTGTAACTTTTATTGATTTTAAACTGTATTTAACTATTATCTCATGCAAATTAGTTGGTCTAGTTAAAATGTTATGCCTTACGTGATTTCCAGTAGGTGCATAGCTATTTTTAAGTCTTTTGTTGTTGAAAACACGTAGTGTATAAAATTACGAGCAATGTCACGGGATAATTTTATTTTTCATATGCATGAAACTGAACTTATGCGTACTATCATGAACCAGATTTTATTTTATTATAACATACAACCCAGCATAGGAATACATATAAACATGCCAACCCAACGTCAGCTGTTAAAATATAACACTTAATTGCACTGTAAATTCCTTCCAAATTCATAAAATATATAGATGTTAATAACATNCAGCTGTTAAAATATAACACTTAATTGCACTGTAAATTCCTTCCAAATTCATAAAATATATAGATGTTAATAACATTAAATGGTACAAAAAAATTATCAAACATTATATTTCATAGGAAGTTATGTATGCTTTTACTTATATTTTTTAATTTTCGCTTACAGAATTAGGTTTACATGCATGCATTTACGTCTCTATTAAACAAAGTCCCTCTTGGAATAATGAATTTCGCCTGATAAAAATAATGAATAAACTATACATTTATAAGTTTATTCCAAAATATTGGCCAAATATTTGGGTTCCAAAACAACACATTTACAGCCTCACCAATCCAATTTCCACAGATGGAGGTGCTGGCCAAATATGCGAATACCTACCAGTATATTTTCCCAGTATAACAAACACGTAATAAGCTATAGATTTTTTACTTTTAAAGGATCACTGATTTATAAAAAAAAATCCTGGACAACTAAGCAAATAAAAGACATGATATACACTTTTTATTTACAACATATTAATAATATCCTATTTTGACATATTGATTGTAACACAATGTTGACCCAACAAAACCCAAATTACCCATTACCAACTCTATGTACACAAATTTAAGAGGCGCACTCTTCCTGGTCATTAGTTAGTGATCACCATCTTTGTCGTCAGCTGAGTATTGTAACGGTTACTTTCCACATTTACTCTCCAAATTCAAAAATTGACGTAAAATGGTACCTATACTGTTTGACTTTTTTATTTACTTTTCCGTCCAATTGAAGTATCGCACAGNAGCTGTTAAAATATAACACTTAATTGCACTGTAAATTCCTTCCAAATTCATAAAATATATAGATGTTAATAACATCAAATGGTACAAAAAATTTATCAAACATTATATTTCATAGGAAGTTATGTATGCTTTTACTTATATTTTTTAATTTTCGCTTACAGAATTAGGTTTACATGCATGCATTTACGTCTCTATTAAACAAAGTCCCTCTTGGAATATTNTGCATGCATTTACGTCTCTATTAAACAAAGTCCCTCTTGGAATATTGAATTTCGCCTGATAAAAATAATGAATAAACTATACATTTATAAGTTTATTCCAAAATATTGGCCAAATATTTGGGTTCCAAAACAACACATTTACAGCCTCATCAATCCAATTTCCACAGATGGAGGTGCTGGCCAAATATGCGAATACCTACCAGTATATTTTCCCAGTATAACAAACACGTAATAAGCTATAGATTTTTTACTTTTAAAGGATCACTGATTTATAAAAAAAATCCTGAACAACTAAGCAAATAAAAGACATGATATACACTTTTTATTTACAACATATTAATAATATACTATTTTGACATATTGATTGTAACACAATGTTGACCCAACAAAACCAAAATTACCCATTACCAACTCTATGTACACAAATTTAAGAGGCGCACTCTTCCTGGTCATTAGTTAGTGATCACCATCTTTGTCGTCAGCTGAGTATTGTAACGGTTACTTTCCACATTTACTCTCCAAATTAAAAAATTGACGTAAAATGGTACCTATACTGTTTGACTTTTTTATTTACTTTTCCGTCCAATTGAAGTATCGCACAGTATACAGTAGTAATGAACATTTAAATTTTGATATAAAATTCTTTATGCACAAATTTGTAAAAATACTTTTTAAACATCGGTAATAAACGACTTCTTTCCGAGTTCCATTGGAAAAACCATCAGTAACCTTATAATCAAATTCCACTAACGAATAACACATTTTCTTGGTCTTCCCTTTTGGAAGGCAGCTGAGTTGGTCTGCTACTGCCTCTCTAAAGGTTATGGATAGATTGACTGATAGTCCAGCAAAAAAAGGCATGGCGCCCATCATGTACACTAACTTTTACAAGAAAAGGAAGCATTATTAAAGGTCCAAGTTAATGAAATTTTTATCTTGTATATACAATTAATGCATTTCCAATTTTCCCCCCGTATTTTCGTGCTTAATTCCGTGAAATACAGATTTCCTTAGTGAAATACCATAGAGGAATAATGTTATTAAAAGTATGCTTAAGTCAGTGAAATGATGATCTAATATATCTCATATCTTGGACTACGCAGTTGCTCTGATAGGCAGGGCGATGAGTTTCCAAGGCATGAAAAACCGACGGTTGCTGTCAGTACCCCTATTATACATAACAATTTGTTTTATTAACAGTTTTTNTAGTTATTTTTTTTAATCTCCACATTTTTTCAAAACATGTCGAGGGTATTATTGACAGTTTCACTATATTGTCCTGTATGACAGTTTCTCAATTTCCTGCTGATAGAGACCAAGGCTTACTCTGGCAGAAAAAACGGTGCAATATAGTAGTTTTAATTTTTATTTTCTGAATAGTACCATCCAAAAACAGAACAGTAATTATAGTCAGACATCTAGGTTAACTCAAATTTGATTCAGTCGATTCCTCTTATAAATGTATATAAAGAAGAGAGAGTTACAAATGCCTTGGCGTGGATACGTTCTGAAAATATTTTATTTTTCTCAATATTTTACCTAACTTTCTACTATTAGTATGAGTATTCCAATATGTAACATGTGGAACTATGGATAGAGACTTTTTTTTTCGTCGGAGGTAGACTTCAAAAGTGTTTACGGTAGAGGTAAAGTGGCTTCCAATCAAACACTGCACTAGACTGTACAACATGCAGAACTCCTTAAAAAAAAGTGCACACACTACCAAAATTTTTAGAAATGTACGATTTATGCTACATGTGAAAGATTAATGCATAAATATTTCGTACCACTGTAAAATATTTTGCTTAATTATTTTTAGTTTAACGTTTAAATAATTAATTAATAATGGTTTTTTTAATTAATGCTTAAGCGCATTTCAATTATGGGTGCTTCAGAAGGCACATTTTGCAAGAAAACGTTTATTAAGCAGGGCAGTCATAATAACTATAGTTGTACGTAAATAAATATTAATATTAATGTAAAAAAAAATTTTATGTACATTTATTTTAATTCATTTTTTGGCTGAAATGGATTCATATAAAATCAGTTATTAAAACATTTGTAAATAATATAACCTTTTAAGAGTACCGTTAGGCGTTACTCAGGCAGACTTGATCGACAAAATTTCTTGTCATTGTTCAAAGTGACTCGGTAGAGTTGTGAGTTTTTATATATTATACGATGTTCACTGTGTTGAAAATCTGTCGCGCATAGTTTTAAAAAAACAGCGCACGTATTTTCAGCAATTTTAATGTTTGTTCCTCACTAATCCACCGCGGAATATGCAAGATTATATAATTAAAACTACCTCCACGCATNATTAAGCAGGGCAGTCATAATAACTATAGTTGTACGTAAATAAATATTAATATTAATGTAAAAAAAAATTTTATGTACATTTATTTTAATTCATTTTTTGGCTGAAATGGATTCATATAAAATCACTTATTAAAACATTTGTAAATAATATAACTTTTTAAGAGTACCGTTAGGCGTTACTCAGGCAGACTTGATCGACAAAATTTCTTGTCATTGTTCAAAGTGACTCGGTAGAGTTGTGAGTTTTTATATATTATACGATGTTCACTGTGTTGAAAATCTGTCGCGCCTAGTTTTAAAAAAACAGCGCACGTATTTTCAGCAATTTTAATGTTTGTTCCTCACTAATCCACCGCGGAATATGCAAGATTATATAATTAAAACTACCTCCACGCATATTTTACAAATATTCTGCNAAGATTATATAATTAAAACTACCTCCACGCATATTTTACAAATATTCTGCATACATTAGCCACGTAAATCATGGGATGCTGTATATAACTTAAAGGAGAATATCTAACAAAATAGCGATTGAAACTGGAACTGCTTACAATGAAATAGTTTCCAAAAAAAGTGTTCATATTGTAAAAGAGATTTGTCAAGCCATTTTTGCATTCCAAAATCTTAAATCTGTGGATAAGCGTTCAAGCAATAGATTTTCAAAGGGGAAATAGTGCAGTTAATAAAAAATTATATGCCTACTAGCGAACAGGCCCGGCTTCGCCCGGGTACAATTGAGTTTTACAGTCATACACTAATAAATAAATTGGGAAAAGACAATTCATTTGTAACAAAAACAGAATTATATAATTATGCTATGTTGGCCTAGGTTTTTAACCAATTACAAAAACCCAAAAGGAAGGAAATATTTTTTACCCGATAATAAAGAAGAAGGGTGTGGTTTTTGGAGTGTATCTGTGCAACTATGGCGTAGTTACAATATTTCCGCTTTCCAGTGTCGATGTATGAAATTCAAAACGTGAGTTTCATCACGTTGTAGCTATAGAAAAAAGTGTACCTAGGTACTACTTTTTGCGCTTGGCTGAGGGATCTTAACCGATCACCAAAGTTAAAGCAACGTTCCCAGCTGCACATATTTGGATGGGTGACNTATTTCCGCTTTCCAGTGTCGATGTATGAAATTCAAAACGTGAGTTTCATCACGTTGTAGCTATAGAAAAAAGTGTACCTAGGTACTACTTTTTGCGCTTGGCTGAGGGATCTTAACCGATCACCAAAGTTAAGCAACGTTCCCAGCTGCACATATTTGGATGGGTGACCGTTTAGTGGCAAAACATTTGAGCGCTTTTGGGCTTCGGAGGACACGTTAAATATTCGGTCCTGGTTGTTATCGATTATAGCAGTCGTCAAGACATGTCAGAGGTCCTTGGGTGGCCTGATAAACTCTGACACCAGAGGAAAACAATATTTCGGTCACGTTCCCAGCCGTTGCAGAATTACGTTTTGTTGTTATTCCACAGAACCCGTACAATTTTCCAGGATAAAAAGTATCCCATGTCCTATTCCAGGAGCTAAAGTACCTACGTACCAAATTTCATCAAAATCAGTTCAGCCGTTATGGATCTGAGTGGTAACAAACATTCGCACACACAGTCTTTCGTATTTATAACATTAGTAGGAGATGTGTGTGCGTGTGTGTGTGTTTGTATTTGAACTTATGTTCGACAAACTTCACATTATTCCACTTTAGTCAAATTCTAAGAGTAACAGTAAGTTGGAGCCACACCTTATAGTACAAAATATCCTGTGTTTGAATCCCTAATAACATGTGGCTGTGCCATCACTCCCCCCCTTAACTACACTTTGCATGAGTGAAGTGAATGAGTGAAGAGTTTTGGGTGGCTATTGACAGCGAGGTCTTGAAAGCCGATACTTGGCACTTGTCATGAAGAAGGGGCTTCATAAAAACCAGTTAAAATATTGTTCTCGTATATAGACTAACCAGGTATTAGAGTTGAGGCATTTCAGTAAAATGTCACTGCTTATGATTCATTCGCTTATTGCACAAGCCAGTATAAAATTTTTAGTATGTTTTAGTAATGGTTTTCGAAAGCAGTAATGTATTCCGTGAACTGATATAATTTGTATGAAGGCTGTTACGAAATATGCGGCAACATGGGAGACAATACTGGGAAAATGCTGCTTTACACAGTACTGTTTGTATATAAATCCACCATTCGCTGGTTGATTCAGGTTCTCAATCATCAGACATCGTCTCGGCACAACTCCGTATTTTAGATTTTTGACAGGTGAACATTCCTAGTAGTTACGGAATACATCGCTACTCATCAAGAGCAGTACTTCCAGAGGCTACTTTACGTTCCCCACCCCCTTATTTCCACTGTCATTCGAAAACTACCTGTCGTATCTGCATAAAACTGAAACCATATCAATATACTGATTAATATCTAGGGTTGTTAAAAATTTCATGCTTCCAAATCAGCAACTTTATATTAGATTACCACATATATAAATGTGTAATAAACGTAACCTACAATAATATTTCATTTTAAAATTTTTTACAGATGATTTCCAGGGATATCATTAACAACCTTGGGGGAAAGTGCGCACTTTCGTCAAGTATAAATTTTGTTCAGGGGTTCTGCTCAGATGGACAGTAATCGAAGAACTTATTTGAAAATTAGCGAATACGAAGCAATTTTTAAATTATATTGTTTTAACATATTTCCGAAAATGGCGCTGTTTTTGGGCTATGGAATTTTGAGCTTTCTTCTTTAACATGGAATTCGAATCGTGAAAATAGCTCGATTACGTTTTATACTACATTAATTTAAAGTCAGTGTTGTGTTTTCGTGTATCGATGGTTGCGGAGTGACCAGGATACCGGCTCCCATTCAGCCTAACTTCGTACCAATCTGCTGCTGCGGCGGCAGCGGGTGAGGGTCCTGATGAGGGGCGGCTGCGTCGATGTATCGACCGGGAGCGGCGGTCGCCATGGCAACAGGCAGCCGCCTCACTCGGCCGCTGGCTGCCGGTGAGCATGGACTGGCTGCGCCTCGGCAAGAAGGTAAGGTTTGCCTGCCGTCTGTCTCACTATGGCGTCCGCCTACGCACACAGCTGACGGCTGTATCTCTTTGACGCGGTCATGCTCTCTTCGTGCTGGCTCGGCATCTGCACTAAGCCCGCTGCTGTAGCTTAAAAACATTTCCCGCTTGTCACCCCAGTATTTTTCTTCAAAAAGCAATATGAAAATAATTTTTGTCAAAAGTGAAACTTTTCATAATTACGTCATTGTTTCCGGTGTATAAGAAATCTTGAATGCTTTATTCCCAAATTTTGTGACGTATGAGATATTCTTGTAAATAAATATATAACCAGTTACGTAAAATATTTTCCTTTCAAAAGCACGCTTCAATAACATTGCAAAAATTTCCATACGCTAAGTACGTGGGTACCGTAACTATATACTGAGCGAATTTTTGCTGCAGTAATTGTGTTCTATAGACGTCCCTGCTGAGTTTTGGCATGGAATGCTTAAGTTAACGAACGTGATGAAGGCTAGTTTTTTTAGAAATGATTCTGAAGACTTCATTCAAAGTTGGCTAACGCTTTTATAAAATTAGTGAAGCTTTGCCGATTTCACAACACATTGCAATATAAAACTGCTTTTTTAATTGTAAGGGAATTTCAGTACTGTGGCCAGGCATTAGCAATCAAACAAAAGCAAATGTAAAAAAAAAACTAACAAAAATTATTTGTATTGAAACATATTGTGTCCACAAGATTCCCGGTAAATATTCATTATGCAAAGTTAAAATATCAAAAAATCATATAACAGCTTTTCTTGCAAATATAAACATAAGATTTTTGAACAGCAAAGCTTAGGGCTGTTATGTTAACAGCTATTTTTAAGTTGTTAATTGTAATTGATTGAACATCAAAGGTTTCGCTCGCCTGGTGCTTTGATTGTGTAGTACTCTCTCGAAAAATAATATATTCGTATGTAATAACAGGAAGTATTTCCATCGTCTCAACACTACGCCTTAAAAAAATTATATTTTCAAACGGTTAAAAACGCAGAATTAAAAAAAAATACTGTTCTCCTAAAATTATAAAGACAGAAATTTTT